>CAOJCR016230007.1:0-15072 GCA_948330485.1 Euphorbia neoarborescens
AATTTTTATAAATAAATATCCAGTGAAATCATTAATTCTCATCCGACTGAGCTGATTAAACTTCAAATCAATAAGATATTTAATATTTCGATCAAATTATAAAAATACTGACCAAGTGTGAGTTAACAGGTTTATATAAAGAGCTCATACACTCCCAATTATAGCTAGGCTATAGTGCGTACGAGTTTTTGTAAAATTAAATGGAAAAAGTTACAGAAACTCGTATTATTAGATTAAAAGAGTATCTTATTTTTTTATGTTGTTTAGGTTAGAGATATTAAAATTAAACTTATATTGATTGATTCGAATGGTTTAACATTAATCGATTATTGATTTGTTTTTTTCTTAATTTTAAAAATATTTATAAAAATTAAAAATTATATTTTTTAGAATTAAAATTATTGATTTAACTATATATAATTATTTATTGATAAAAAATAATTTTTATAAATAAATATCTAATTAAACTATCAATTTATATTCGGTCGAACCAGTAGAACCATGATAACAATTAGTAACATTTTTATATTCGGAGTAAGTATTACATTCATTATCAACGGATGACATCAGGATCAGAAGTCGCGTTTCAATTAAAGACCGGATCCCAAAGTGAAGGACCGGATCTCATGGTCAAATACCGGATCTCGCGGTCAAAGACCGGATCTCATGGTCAGATGACCAGATGGTCATACAAACATTACCCCGAATCATTTATCCGAAAGTTAGATAATACAACTGAGCCCTACTAATGAAAGATGACTCAACAAACACATAAATCACATCTAAAAGACTATTCCCTAATTTGGGACATCCGAGGGATAATTTAGTCTTTTCACAGGAGACACCAATGATTGACAGAGAACATTTCTAACAGAATTCAGTTATGAGATCCTCTACATATAAAGAGGTAAAAGCTCATGTAAAAGGTATTTATCCTTCTACACAACTTTCTGATTATTCTTCTCTTAAATTCTAAAAAGCTTTGTGCTGACTTAAGCATCGGAGAGTCCCTCAATCAGACCACCAATGTTCCTTTTTTGTTCATTTCAGGACTGCTTATCAGAAGATGGTGATCAGCCAATCAGAGAAGAAACAGATTTCTACTCAGAAATAGCATTGGTGCAGTGAGCTATCGTTTAGGAAATCATGGCGACAGAAACAATAAATATTTCAGATCTGATGAGTTTTGGAGTATCAAACCCTCAAGTTCATAGCAGTCTCATTTCAGGCAGCCAAATAGGCCTGGAATCAGGAACAATAACGGTGGAGCAGACAATACAAACATATGGTATATCTTCTCAACATGCTGCGATTTTACACCAAGCAATGATGAGAGATTCAACCATGGCCGGACCAGCAGTTAGTGAAGAGACACCAGTTCGATTGGTCAATACAAATGGTGGCCTTGAGGGAGGTAGCATTAACAGATCTCTGTTTCAGACACCAAGCCCTGTGGTGTTAGGAGGAAGTCAAGGTCATCAAGGCTATGGGCAGAGAGCCTTACCACTACCACCTCTGAGTGCTTAACCAAGCTATGTTTCGATAGCTGTAGGTGGATGGAGTACACAATCACATCCACCATGGAGTCAAGCTACACAATATGGATTGTCGAATGTTCCAACACAAGTAATCCCCACGCAATAGTTTTAGGGGTATATCCCCCAACAAGTAAGTCATCCTGCTCCACTTCAGGGTTTGGGCTATACACACCCAGGTATAGTCCCGCCAGATAGAAATATACATGTTGATTTAGCAACCCATTAAACTTTGGAAGAACTGGCTAAAATCCTCTTCGAATGGCTCAAGTCTAGTCTCAGTGAACTGGCAGTGTCCTTTCAAGCCCCTATAGTTGATGTAGGGGATTCTCCATTATCAAAACGGATTTTGGACGCTGAGTATGATAAGAAATTTAAATTTCCCATACTACCCTAGTACAATGGGTCTACTGACCCGGTTATTCATGTTAAGAAATATGCTAGTATTATAAATATTGCTGGTGCTAATGAGATATTGATGTGCAAAATGTTTTCCTTATCTTTGGATGGTCTGGCACATTACTGGTATGATGGACTGTCCCTTGGGTCAATCGATAATTGGAAGGAGTTGAAGAGGCAGTTTATAGCAAAATTTGTAGGATCCATCTCGGGTGAATAACTCAGGAAATAGATCATCAGGTTTAATAAGGCATGTGTGCGTATCAAGAGTTTAGAGACGAACATCGCCTATAAGGCACTAATAAAAAATACTGCTAGTAACTGACTTCGTCAACAGTTGGCCTCCCAAAAGCCAAACAACCAAGTAGAATTAATGACAATCTGTAAAGATTGTGTACAAGTGTAGGAAGCCCAGAGCATTTGACAAAACAGTGATGCCGGATCAAGAGATCGAGACCAGAGTAGATTCAGAAAGAAGGCAGGGATCAGGATAGAGACCGAGATAGAAGAAGGGATTTCTCAAGGGGCTACTGGGAAAGAATATAGTTCACCACGTTGAATGTATCCCTCAGTAAAGTCCTGCTAGCAATTAATGAAAAAGGGTCTCAATGAGGAGGTCACATATCCAGAAACCCAGAGTGGGCAAATGCTCGATAAAGCAAATGATGCTTACTGCAGATTTCATAGAGCAAAGGGCCACCATACTGACGATTGCAGAACCCTGGCAGAGGAGATAGAGAAGCTGATAAAAAGGGGCAAACTGACTAAGTTTGTTGATCGTAGAGAAGATAAACAGGAAGAAGAGGCAGAAAGGGTCGATGATAGGCCAGAAAGAAATACCGAGCAACCACGCTTAAATCGGAGGCAAACAAGAGGAGTTATCATGGTGATAGCTGGAGAATCGAGTACCGAACCTAGGATAAAAAGAGCCAAAGTTGTGCCAACAAAGTTAAAAGGTACCACTAACCTCAATGAATCCTTTACAAAATTTACTAACGTGGATCCAGGTGACATGGACACGTTGGTAATTGAGGTGGAGCTTGAAACATATATGGTGCAAAGGGTGCCGGTAGACACAAGCAGTTCTATAAACCTCACCAACAAACATGCAGTCAACAAAGTAAAGATAGCCAAGGAGAGAATACAACATGCATATGAACCAGTGGTTGGGCTCAAATGTACCCCTGTACCATTAATAGGACAGGCCCGGTTGCAAATGGTCAGTGGGGATGAGGATTATGTCTATAAGTCAGAGGAATTATTCTTGATTATAGACCCAAAGCTCGCCTACAACGTGATCTTGGGGAGACCATTCCTGCTGGAGTCTAAAGCAGTGATATCATGCAGGCATTTAGCATTACAAATCCCTACCTCAAAAGGGAGTTCAATATTCCAAGGGGAATCAACAGGCAGCTCAAAAAATGTACTTGGCCTCCTTAAAGCTTGAGGGAGAAGCTAAAGAAGAAGAAGGAGGTCACTCAGATGCCACCGAGCCTGTAGACGAGATAGAAACCTTGGCGGTGGCAGATGGAAGGATGATCAACATCCGCAAAGACATGGAAGAACCAGTAAAGAGGGTTGTGTTAGATGTGCTTACTATCGAGCAAAAAACCTTTGCTTGGAATATTGATGATTTGGAAGGTGTCCCATCAAAAATAATCAGCCACAACTTCAATGTAGATCTAGAAGCCACTGTCGTTGTACAGAAGAAGAGGCATCATTCGCCAGATATATAGAAGGCAATTGAAAAAGAAGTAGCGGAGTTGCTAAAGGTTGGACACATTCAGTCAGTTCACTACATAGATTGGTTAGCTAATGTGGTATTAGTAAAAAAAACCCAATGGATCATACCGAATGTGTGTGGATTTTACAGATCTCAACAAAGCATGTCCAAGGACTGTTATCCCTTACTAAGTATTGATCAGCTGGTGGATGCTACATTCAGGCATTAAATATATTCGATTCTGGATGCCAAGGAAGGATATCATCAGATATCTATGAACCCCAAATATGAAGAGAAAACTTCCTTTATTACACATGAAGGAACTTATTGTTGTAAAAAAATGCCATTTGTCTTAAAATTGCTGGAGCAACTTACCAGAGGTTAGTGAACTGCATGTTTAAAAAGCAAATTCGTAGAATAATGGAAGTATATGTTGATGACATGGTAGTTAAAAGCAAATCAGAACCAGTTCATCCACAAGATATCCTGGAGGTGTTCAAAATTCTTCAAGATTATAAGCTCAAGCTCAACCCGGAGAAGTGTATCTTCGGGATCAAAGGGGGAAAGTTCTTGGGGTTTATGGTGTCACATCGAGGGATAGAAGCTAACCCAGCTAAAATTCAAGCCATAAAAAACATGACCCCACCAAGGAACTTAAATGAACTTCAGAGACTTAATGGCCAGATCAATGCCCCCGACAGATTCATTTCTTTCTCTGCTAAATGATGCTTACCTTTTTACAAGGCTATAAAAAAGAAGTCGGGATTCAGCTGGAATGATGAATGCAAAAAAGCCTTTGAAGATCTAAAAAACTTATTGAGTTCTACTCCTTTATTAAGCAAGCTGGAAGAAGGGGAGAACTTATTTCTATAGCTAGCAGCTACAGATGAAACCATTGGAGCAGTGCTTATTAGAGAAGAAGGGTCTCAACAATTTCCCATCTATTATGTCAGGAAAGTGGTAGAGGATGATGAGATCGGGTACCCTCGAATCGAAAAATTTGCTCTAGTACTAATATTTGCAGCTACTTGGCTCTGACCATATTTCTAGGCACATGTAATGGTAGTACGAACCAACTTACCTTTAAAGAAGGTATTACAAAGACCGGATACAGTCGGGAGATTGGCCAAATAGTCCATGAAGCTAGGCGAGTTTGACATTCGGTATGAAGCCCAAACCTTCATGAAGGCAAAAGTTTTGGCAGACTTTGTAGTAGAATTCACGGGATTAGAGCCTGAGCCGGCAGTCCAAGCTGAGAGATAGGAGATGTATGTTGATAGCGCTTCACCAGTAGAAAGAGCAAGCATTGGAATCAAAATAAAAGGTCAAGGTAAACTCAGCTTTCAATATGTCGTAAAACTTGATTTCCCTGTGACTAACAATGTTGCAGAGTATGAGGCCTTGATCAAAGATCTAGAATTGATACGGGAAATTAATCATGATCGGGTTGTAATTCAGAGCGATTTAAGGCTCCTAACCGGGCAAATCAATAAAAGCTTCCAAACAAAGGACGAGTCCATGGGAAAGTATGTGGCTAAAGCAAAAAGGCTTACTAAACGTATTGGAGTCCAAAGGGATACTGTGGTAAGTTGAGAATATCTCAAGAGATTAGAATGAAGAAGCAGATCGGCTAGCAAAAGAAGCTACACATCCAGTTGATTGGCAATTACTAAACTGTCCTTTTAAAAGACAAGAAAGGCCTTGCAATGAGGAGGAGGAATCCCTGGTGGTTGAAGAAAGTAGCAAAGACTAGAGAGCTCCTATTTCTTTATATCTAAAGATTGGCGAATTACCCAAAGATGCCAAAGAAGTCAGACAGATTGTCTGAAGAGCAACTAGATATGCTATTGTAGTGGAGGAGTTGATGAGTTAATCATTTACTCAGCCTTGGCTGAAGTGCATCTCCAAGGACGAAGGCCTATATATCATGCGGGAAATGCACAAAGGCTTATGTATAGCACATCAGAGAGCATCTAACCTGGTGAAGCAAGCAAGATTAGCCAGATATTTTTGGGAGAGTATAGAGAATGATGCTAGCGAATCTTTCAAGAAATGTCAACAATGCCAAATCAATGCAACAAAAAGCCATCTCCCTACAGCAAGGTAGAATCCAATTTATACGGTATGGACCTTCATTACATGGAAAATTGATGTCGTAGGACCTATGCCAGAAGCCAACAGACAAAGGAAATGGATCGTGGTGGTTGTTTATCACTTCACTAAATGGGTGGAGGCTAAGGCCCTAAGCACAATCACCCCAGAAAGGATCATCTCCTTTGTGGAGGATCAGATCGTGACTCGTTCAGGATTCCTCACAAAATCATCACTAATAATAGCACACATTTTACTACCAAAAAGTTCCAACAATTCTGTAAAAATCTGAAAATATATCACAAATGCTCTTCTGTGGCTCATCCTCAAAGTAATGGGCAAACAGAGGTGACAAACATAACTATTGAAGATGGGCTCTGGAAGAGGCTATCCAAGCACAAGGGATCCTGTCCGGATCATCTTAATTATATCCTATGGACATACCAGACCACATCCAGAACTACAACCGGTGAAACTCCGTTCTCCCTAACTTACGGCATGGAAGCTGTCATCCCTGTAGAAATAGGAGCCCCAAGTAAAAGGGTAATCCACTATTCTGTAGAAAAAAAACAAGTTGAATATCCGGAATATGCTGGATTCTCTAGAAGAAAGGCGAGAAAAAGCCTATATCTTGATGGCGGCATACAAAATCCGAATTGCCAGATATCATGATACAAAAGTCAAAGGCATACAGTTTAAAAGAGGAGGCTTAGTCTTAAAAGACTCAAAAGCATCCCAAAGCCGGGAAGGAAAAGGAAAAATGGGAGCCAATTGAGAAGGGCCACATATTTGTAAAAGTGTAGTTGACCCAACAACTTATCATCTTCAGCATATGAACGGGAAGGACATTTCCTGAACATGGAATATAAGCAATCTAAAAAGTTATTATCCTTAAGAGTGATTGGGGTAACAAATCGCTATACTCTTTTTTTTCCTGGTTAATGGTTTTTTCCCAATGGGTTTTCCTTAACCAGGTTTTTAACGAGGTACGCGATCCCAAATCACAACTTGTAATCTTCCCATCAGAGGGAACAAAAGGTTAAATAAAATAGCCTGGTTATTCATAATTAAAGTTATCTTACCTGGCATAAAAGCTGAGTCTAAAAAGATAGATGTTGAACCAAAATATGGCATAAAAGCCGAGTCTAAAAACACAGATGCTGAGCCAAAATATGGCATAAAAGCCGAGTCTAAAAAGACAGATGTTGAGCAAAAATATGGCATAAGAGCCCAATCCATATAATGGAAGAGCCCAATCCAAATAATGGAAGAGTCAAATCCAAGAAATCGGAATAGCCAAATCCAAAGTATTATGTATTGAGGCCAAGTTTAAAAGATGGATGCTATATAAGACGATTCTAAAGAACTTAAGCCAAACCGTTGAAAAATAAGCAAATGAAAAGAAACTGAAAAATCCGAGTATTAAAGCCTTAACAGCAAAGGACAAGCTATGAAAGGGCTATATAAAAGAAGAGCGTGATTTAATAATCTTAAGTCGTTGCTTCAAAAATAGACTCAAAAAGCAAGGACAGCAAGCCGAATTTCTACTTGGAAAGTTTGGATGGTAAAGGCAGCAAAGTAAGGCAAAAAGCTATGCGGCCTAAAAATCGAAAGTGAAAAAGCTGGAAAGCATTCAAGGCATACATTACGAACATGCGAAGAGATATATATTTCAAAACAAAATGTTGACATCAAATATTAATTGTTTTTACAAAAAGAAAAGGAGGCACCCTAAGAACATCTAATTGCACATCTTCAGCTTCGGGATCTTAACCATCCTAAAACTCAGCTAGATAGGCATTTACTTCTTCGGCAGATGGGTAGTTCACTTGCAAAGGCTCTAAGTTGGGTACACTCATTGCATAAGCCTTGTGAATTTTCTCCCCATAAAGCTAAAGGTATGATGCATATATACTTCCATATTCCTCAGCCACTCTTTCCTCAGCCTTGGCTACTCGCTTTTTGGTCTCGGCAGCAACTCGCTGCTCAGTCTCAGTCACAAGCCGAGCTCTCTCAGCCTCAGATGCTTGTCTCATAGATTCGAGTTCAACTTTTATAGCGGCTTTTTCTACCTTCACCCAAGCCATCTGTTGCATTTGATCCCTGAGGGAGTCTCGGGAAGCTTTCAAACGAGCTTCTTCTAAAGAAATGTGCTCAGAGCAGTCCAATAGCCCAGCTAGAATGGATAAATTGTGAAATAAGAAAAGAATTCAAACAACTATACTAAAAAGAGAGGTTATTGTTCGCCTTAAAATGGTCTACTAGCAAGTGCACTAGTTCGTTCTGTAGTATATAGGTGAGCCAAGTGTCGTATTCCAAAGGAAGTAGGAAATCTTGTGAATATTTCTGTGCAATCTGTGAGCTTTGGTCAGATATCAAAAGGTTGCCAGGTAAAAGAAATAAGCAAAGATTAAGTGTAAATAATAAAAACGAGAACTTGCATAGATAAATAAAGAAAGTAATAACAAGGGGAAAGGTACAGGCTTTTGGTAACACAACCTTAACAGATCTGGGTTGCTTCTCCAAGCTAAAGATTACAAAAAAGGGAAATTGCAGTCCAAGGTTTCTTGCCCTCTAGTAACCAGGTTTATCGTTAGACTTCGCCTGAAACTTTGAGATCTAAACTCAGATTGTTGTTACGCCTCACTAAGTCTTCACTCAAACATTAAGGACAGCAAGCATTTTACCGAAATAAAAATCCCTTAGCACACTCTCTAAATCACTTGGTCCGTCTCAATAGAGATTGTGTGTGTAGAAGATAGTTCCATACTCTTAAATCTCTGTTACGTCTCAATAAGAGTACTAAATATACAAGAGGGTCCTACTCTCATACAAAACTTTCTTTTCTCTTCACACAACTTACTTTTCACTCAACTGCAACCTCGGTTGAAAACCTCACCCAGAGCTAACAGGTGTGTTAGCTCAGCCTAAAAATAACTACTCAATAATTAACATAATTAACTTGATTACTTAACAGAAAATAAAACAAATAAAAAAGAGAAAACTTAATTATATTAGAGATCAAGTAATAGGTAGAGAGCAAATCATGCTTCCCCACTAACACTTCATAACATTACATACAAATAGGAACCTATTTATAGAGTTTAAGAAGAGTAAGCTTAAAAAGATAAAATGATGTGTCTAATTCTAAGCCACAAAATAAGAAATAAAATATTCATAATTGTGTTGTAGACACAATATCAAGGATAAAAGAGTAATAGATCAAATTCCACTTCTTATCCCAAGAAGTATGGGCTTCCTTGACTTATGTCCTCTTCATCATTATGTTGTACGACTGCTACCTACTCCCACCAATTCCTGCTGTCTTCTCCTACTGCTCTGCCTCACTCCTCTTCTCTGCTGTTCTCTGTAACCTTTCCTTCTCCTTAAAAGATTGCCGAAATTCTCTGCTCTCTTATCAACAACGCAACCTGCATAGAATAACACTTATAAGCTTTGATTTTCTTATTTCTTTAATTAATTTCTCCCTTTTCTTGACTGATTTGTTACTGATCTTAATGGTATAAATTACTCCTGTCAGTTATTAGAAATGTTATCTTTTCTTACAATTGAAGAATTCCTAATGGCCATGGGAATGGCGTCATCAGCGGTCTAGTTCCTTCCAGTCTCCTGTAAGTAGCACATTGGTTTGGACATAAGCTTGTACTTTCGGATGACTTATCTAAACATCCGGTCCATGTTGGCTCTCCCAAAACCTGACCAGTGATAGAGGGAAGGAAGAAGATTCTACATCCTAAGAAATACAAGAAGATTAGATCAACATCAAGTAAAAAGTAAAAGCGAGGAAAATTAAATACAATTACCTAGATTATCTGCTATCTCTTTTGTGAAGACTCTGCTTCCACAGCCGGGGTTCCCCCAATGACTATGGGGGTTAAGCTAGAATCGGATTGATTTTGCTTAAAGATCAGAGGAATGTTCATTCGGGTGTCTAGACGTACAAGACCCTTCTTTTTTTCTGAAATCTAGATTACGAGCGAGGACAGAGTCAGGATTCATTCTCATGACAAAAAAGCTGAAAGAAATAAAAAAAGCAGAAGTCAATACCTGCATCAACTTTGAATTTGAGAGTTCTATACTTAATTTGCCGAGTACTTTGATCCTTTCACGCTAAAGGAAGGCCATAGAAAGCGACATGAATAGCTTTGGAGAATGTGCAAATGCGAGGAGGAATTGATTTTACTTTCTTCAATCGAATGTCTGAATCCTGAGCAACGATTTTGCTCCACCGATTCTGACTCAGTAGCGGTTTCCACTTTATGGGGAAAGGTTCAGCCTTGAGAATGATCCAAATATATAGGTAGAATTCTTTCTTATTCTTCAGAGAAGATGCCTGCTTCCTAAAGTGGTACCATAATTTCTTATGCTTATTAAAGAATACAAAGTCCTCGTGCTCACGACGAAAGCGACTTATCAGGAGCCTAGCTAATGCGGCATCTAGGTCGATGTCCAAGTTATGGAATAACCAATATTCGGCTATAAGATTTACTCAAGCATTAGGGTGTATTTGGGCGGGACAAAGATCAAAGGTGGTCAAAATTTGAGCTAACCTAGCAGTGAAAGGGTAGTGAAAACCGCTATCGATTTGACTAAGGTAAATTGTGAAGTAGCCCTTGGGTGGATGGGTTACTCGGTCTGATTAATTCGGTAACAAAATATGCACTTTATCCAGCTAGGAATAGCAACTACGGTATTGTTCTATATGGTCTGGATGAACTTTCGAAGAAATATCTTTAACCCGAATTTTCTCCTGAGCAACCATGTGGCTCGGTCCAGCCTCAAAGGCTAGATGAGGATTCCTAGGAACATCTATAGGAGGAGATGAATATCTAGGCATAATGAGTTTTGGGAGATCTTGATTTACAGGGCTATGGATAAGAGGCAACAGAAAGGTCAATGCATACAGTACTAGGACCGGAGGCACTCAGTACAAAGTTATCTATAATCTCATTTAAGTTCTCAGAATCAGTCAAAGAGCGCATAACACAAAAGATACTGAAGAAAGAAATTTAAGATTCGCAATACAATAGTGGGAAAGTTAAAGTTCAGTTATCTACCAAGAAATGATAAACCTAATAAGGAAGAGTTGATACAGAGTGAAAAGATGAAAAACAAGAAGGGATTTAAAAATAACTCGATTGAACACTGAGAAGCTTTGTAAAGCAGAGAAAACCCAAGATCCTGCAAGACGACACCAACGAAAGTAGAGTAGGTTGCAGTGAAAGGGAAAAGTAAAAAGAATAATGAAGGAAAAAAACTATTTATAAAAGGATGTAAGGGGGAACGAAATGATGGCTAAGGTTAGTAATGATGAAGAATACAGGTGGCAAATGCATATTAGACATCACAAGTCTCGAGGGTCGGTGAAATAAATGCACCAGTAAGGAAAGGTTTAAAATTGGTGGGATTAATGATTTAATTTGAAAAGATAAATCCCAGAATTAAATTCGACCTTAAAAGGTCTCAAATTACTAAGGAGGGATTACTGATGACAATCAATAATATTTTTATATTTGGAATAAGTATTACATTCGGTATCAGCGGATGACGTCAGGATCATAAGTCACGTTTCAATTAAAGACTGAATCCCAAGGTTAAGGACCAGATCTCATGGTCAAATACCGAATCTCACGCTCAAAGACCGGATCTCATTATCAAAAGACCGGATGGTTATGCAAAGATCACCCCAAATCATTTATTCGAGATTTGGATAATACAACTGAGCCCTACTAATGAAAGATGACTCATCAAACACATAAATCACATCTAAAAGGCTGTTCCCCAATCTAGAACATCCGACGGGTAATTTAGTCTTTTCACAGGAGACAACAATGATTGGCAGGGAACATTTCCAACAGAATTCAATTATGAGATCCTCTATATATAAAGAGGTAAAAGGTCACATAAAAGGTACTTATCTT
This sequence comes from Euphorbia neoarborescens, assembly GCA_948330485.1. Taxonomy (NCBI): domain Eukaryota; kingdom Viridiplantae; phylum Streptophyta; class Magnoliopsida; order Malpighiales; family Euphorbiaceae; genus Euphorbia; species Euphorbia neoarborescens. Next base: position 11,691 of record CAOJCR016230007.1, read on the forward strand.
TCTACACAACTTTCTGATTATTCTTCTCTTAAATTCTAAAAAGCTTTGTACCGACTTAAGCATCGGAGAGTCCCTCAATCGGACCACTGATGTTCTTTTTCTTTTTATTTCAGGACTGCTTATTAGAAAAGGTGATCAGCCACTCGGAGAAGAAACAATTTTCTACTCAGAAATAGCAAACCATAAATCAGTAAGCTTTTCGGTTTAAATTACAATCCAATTGTGATAATATTGGTTGAGGCAAATATATCTGAAGCAGTGGGATATTTAAAATCCGTTGATTGGGCACAATACCTGATTGACAATTGTCTAAATCTTGAATTTCTCAAAATAAAAAGAAATAAGAACAAATAATTCGAAATTTCTTACTAATAAAAAAATGCTCAAATAAGCATTCTGCAACTACTTACATAGTGTTTAATAACTAGGGTTAAATTTTTAGAATTAAATAACACAAAAACTTTTAGAATTTTGTAATTCAGTTCCAAAAATCACAAAATTGTTAATTGAAGATCTAAAGATCTTTTTTTTTCAAAAAGCGATAAAACTCATATCAAAGCGACGAGTTTTAACCGTTGGCTCATTTCTGATGTAAATAGTTGATCGCTGACAGAAAATTCAACAATTTTTTTTTAAAATTTTTCAGTTTTGCCCCAAAACTTTTATTCCCAAGCTTTTAGAAGCACCCCTGTTCTAAAACTCATGGAAAATTTACAAAACTAGACCCTAGGCCCATTAACCTATCTAACCCCCTGTCATATTTTCTTACCAAACTAGATATTTTCACATCCCTTTTCCAAATATACTCCTGTCTATTCTTTATTTACGTCAGATCTCACCCTATTCATTTCTCACTCTCACATTTCTCTACTTTTCATCCTTCGTTCATCACTTTTCAAATACACTTCAGTGCTACGTTTGAGTTCATCCATCAGAATTGTCGCAATGGTAAAGAAAAAGAAGAAGAAAAGGGAAGGACCAAGAAGGAGGTATGTAAACCCGTCATTTTGTTTCTTTTTTTTTCAAAGATTTGTCGCATTTACCCTATGATAACCCCTGAGTTTCGAAGTCCCTGTAGCTCCCGGCAGCCTAGGTGTCCTCTCGCCGTAGGAGGACGGGGCAGAAAGTGATTCCTCCTTTCACTCCTTATTCTTCCGACCGACAGGAAGAAGGCCGGATCTGCTGGGAACTCTAGCGCGCTTCAAGAGATTTTCCACGGAAAGGGGATATCTTAGCATTTAATGCAAAAATTAATGCGACTTGGCCCTGTTACGGCTCGACAAGAACAGGGCCGCAATCCCTGAGGGACCTGCTTAGGTCAGACTGACTGAGGTGACATAATGACAACATGAATGATTAAACCGTACATTCCTCCACCTGAAAGCAAGAGACATCTCTTCTATGCCAACCAATAAAGACATGACACGTAAGGACCGACGAGTCTATATAAACCTCAAAACTCACCAACCACAAAGGAGCAAAATTTATTACATTAACACTTTATCTCCTGCAATTAAGACCCTCTGTCCTGACTTAGGCATCGGAGGGAAACCATCGGAAAACTCCACCACCGGTGTGCTCCTTGTTTTGTAGGATCGAAGGACTGCTCAACCCTGGGAGAACAGAAGAAGCTCCGACGACCCAACTCGTACCTGTTATCAACTGCTCAACCCTGAGAGAAGAAGTTCCGGCGACCCAGCTCGTACCTGTTATCAATTGGTGCGGTGAGCGTGGACCAAACGTGACCCATGGCTCACCATATGCAGAACACACACCTTACAGACCCATCTAGTTCAGCAGGAGTCCGCCCCATCAACGACGCTTTTGCCCACATGAGTCTCCAAGAGCAAATGGTCACTCGTATGAACCTCATAGCCCACTGTGGGATCACCCCAGAACATGTGATCATGCTGACCGCTTCCCTCAATTCAGTGGCCTCTGAAATGGCTCCTCAATATCAACCCCCTCCCTTTGCAGCCGTTGGTGTTCCGCAACACACTCCAATTCCTATGATGGCCGGATACGAGACAGCCCCCCGGCTTATTTAATGGATCCATCAACTTATTATGACACATGGGGATATGGACAGTATCCCTGGTATCAGTATTCGGGACTACCCCCACCGGCGCCATCGCCACAACAGGGCCACCCCGCTCAGCCGCCACTTTCGCAGCATGGGGAAACTCCACCTCTCCCGGTGCCACATGAAACGCCGTCATCGACCCCTGCTCCTCCCACCAACCAGCAGGCCAGTTCTATAGTCACGAATCCCGTGGCAGACCTTTTGGAGGACCCCCACTTTGAGGAGATGCTCAGACAGGGGCTGGATAAGTTCAACGTGGCGTACTAGGACCCTATCTCTCATTCCACAGATTCGCAATTCTGTAGAAGAATTATGGATATGCCATTTGACCCGAAGTTCAAAGAAATTCCACCAAGGATTATGACGGAAAAGATAACCCTAAGGACCATATTCGATCCTTTTCTGAAAAAATGAGACTGGCCGGAGCTACTGAAGGCCTGATGTGCGGGTTCTTCAGCACCACTTTGAAAGGACCTACCGCCCTGTGGTTCGATAACCTGGATCTAGGCTCCGTGATAGGGTGGGGTCATTTGGAAAAGCTTTTCTGTGCTAATTTCTCGGCGTCCATACCAATCGGAAAGCCATCTCGAAGCGTGCATGACGTTAGGCAGGCCCCAGGAGAACCCCTGTGAAAGTACATCGAACGGTTCAATTAGGCCTACTTGAATGTAAAGAAATTGGATTTTGTTACAACCTATGAAGCATTCATTCACAACACCACCAACCTGAAGCTCCGGCATGAGCTAATCATGCGCAAGCCCAAGGAACAAATCGCCATGATTAACTGGACAAAGCAATTTGTGGAAGTGGAGGAAATGGATGATGAATCCGAGGATGGGTGGAAGCTAGAAAGTAAGGCGACAGCCGTGAGCCTGAAAGTCAGGTAGGAAAATAGTCACCACAAGCAGGGGAAGACGGACCTGTCAAAGAGTCAACGGGAGCATCGATACACACCGTATACCAAGCCATCTATCAAGGAGGACTTGGAGACGTCCAGGGCCAATCGATCAACCTCACGCCTCGACAAACCTCTGGTCAGCCCAAATCTTACTGTCGCTATCACAAGACTGAAGGGAACAACACCGACGATTGTAGAACCCTAGCACAGGAAATTGAAAGCGTAATACAGAAAGGGTGCGTCAGGCCTGTAGAGTCCAGACAGAGCATGTAATGCCCCGAATATTTATTTATTTTATTGCTTTGCAATTTAATAAATAAATATTATATTTAATTTTAATGACATGAATTAAATATTTATTTGTTTTATTGCTTGACAATTAAATAAATAAATATTATATT
>CAOJCR016230810.1:0-10342 GCA_948330485.1 Euphorbia neoarborescens
CTCTTCAAGAGGTAATCCTAATTCCCTCTTTTAGGTTTAGAACCCTAAATATATTAAATCTAATAGATTGGTTGATTATTTGCCTGAATCAACCAAAGGATCTCATGGGGATCGGTACCGGAAAGTTTTAAAAGGCTTCCGTTGCGCCCGATAATTTTTCCGGAACCAATACCGAACACCAACACCTAGTTCGTTAGTTAGACATCTATTACTTCCTTAAAACTTTGATGTACAAACTATATCCAAAATAGAAATGATAGAATTTTTTAGACAATTTTAGCACACATGTTCTAATTTCTTGTCTCAAGGTATTTTTAGGTAACTTAGGTTTCTACGGTCAAAGTAGTCGCATTTTATGCTCCATACCACTTCTCACCTTTTACCTCTTTTCTTACCTCTCTTTATATATATTTTGAAAGAATTTGACAGTAAATATTTTTATGGTTTTTAGTGGTTCCATTTTATGCTCCATACCACTCTCCCCTTTTGACATAAAAATACTTTACTTTTCTCTTAATTGATACTCTCATCCTTTATTGACAAAAACTTACATGAATTATGGCTTTAGTTCCCTTATTCAATCAAATGTATATAGATATAGAGTTTGTCTTACAATGTTCAAGTAGTCATAGGTGTGCAACTAAGTCTAGGTATTTATTTATGCATAACATCAAAATTTATGCTTCAAGAAGTTGAACTTTATTTAGGTGTTAATAAAATATTGGATTCCAAGACTATTAATTTTATGCTAATCATATGCTAAAGGGAATAATGTATAAAACAAAAGGTCAAGATTAAAACAAAACATAAATATGCTATGAATAATAAAGAATAATTCAATAAGAATTGGTATATAAAAAGGTATAATCATGCATATTACAACATAGGCATAAATTGTATTCACTTTCTAACTTAAAAACTTTGCATGATACTCTTTAAAATAAAGTATAAAGATGTTTTGATTTTCATGAAAGGTAGAAATAATTATAAATTTGGCCCATTTTACCAAATAACATATATGCACATCCCCCACAATTAAATGACACAATGTGCTCATTCTGTAGAGTTGATGGATAAAACTGAAAAATACAAAAAAATATATAAAGTTTGGATTTGAAATATTTTCATTAAACAAGTCAACAGAATAAACTTGCATACAAATTCACCTATACTACTTTTAAAGCTATGCTACTATGCAACATACTTTGGAACATTGCATTTGATAGGAACAAAACTTTGCGTACTCTTTAAAAGAAAAACCATATTCTTCATCAGGAGAGGTTAGAGGGGATGTAGTGAACTCTATGTTCTATGAGGTTAAGAATTTCATAAGCTTTTTCTTTAACGAAGATTGTGCTTTACCGAATTTCATCAACTTGTAATCCATATTACCAACTTGAAGTCGCATCAATCCCATCCAAGCAAGTAAAAACTTTCTTCCAACCAGTAACAGTTGCTTGAGTGGTTTTAGTTTCGTCTTGTTGCTCAGATTCTCCCACTCGTAAGGATGAGGCAACCGGTGCTGGAGTAGCATTTCTTCGACCCTTGCGATCTCTCCAATCCTTCCAAATATGCAAACCTTGGTATTCTTTCACCACCCCTAACTTCTTGAGAAAAGGTCCATCTAAGTATCGAAAAACATCACTTTTCTTTGGGGTATAGATCCTTCCCAAATGATTTAAGTTTCATATGATCCTGAAGACCATCGAACCCATCCCTAAATTCTTCTTCTTTGCTGTTCGTGAGTTGAAATGCGATGTATCAAAGATGATGGAGAAAGTGTCTAGTGCTTCACCTTTTAAGATACATTCAAGCATAAAAAAGTCCTTGACTTGCACCTTGGGGGATTCCACTCGACCAAACATAGCCATTTAAGGATACTTCTGTAAATATAGAAGACATTCATCACGATTAGATTTGTTAGTAGAGTTCTTGGGATCAAACCTTATAGCTTAGGTTAATTGCTCCCATGTAGGTTCTTCCTTGTAGTTGGATGGCCGGCCAACTACATTGGTGATTTTGAAGCCAAAGAAATCATGTATTAAATCATAATTAATCTAAAACTTATCACCTTCATTACAGATGATGATTCCCATTTGGTTTTCATCCTTCCACTCTACAGTTGTGAAGAATACTAGGCACATACCTTGGTCCACCAGATATAGCATGTCTACTTACTGGTTCCATGATAGAATATTTAGTAGCTCCATAATCTATCATATATATGAATTGCTTCCATGAAAGGCTTGTGGATGTTCAAAGCACCACAAAATTCTACATTCTCCAATTTCTTGAATCTATGCCCTTCTTTCTTGGAGATAATAGAAAAATCCGAGTTGTATTTGGAAGAGAGGTCCAGCCTAGTAGAATCTTTACAAGGTCATCGACGCACTAACTTCTTATTCCTCATGATTGCTACTATGAATTTGAAAGTTTAAGGTGAAAAGAAAATAGATGAACTTGCACTAAGAATGTTTCAAAAGATGAAAGAGTATGGAATAATGCAAAGATCAGTGGTATTTATAGAGGTTTAGAGCATTAGTTAAGTGGTTGATGCTGATTTTTAAAAATTTGAACATCGTAACTGAGGGTAGTAACATTCAGGAATTCAAAAATTATAGCTATTAGGTGCAAATTCTTAACATATCATGATCGCGGGGGACTATGTCGCGATCGTGACTTCCTATTGTCCACCAAAATTTTTGCCCTTTTTTCTTTGACCTTCTTTGCATTTTTTCTTTCCATTCTTCATGCTATCATATTCATAGTGACTTTTAACTAAAAATGCTTGAAAACAAACTTGTTAAAAATCAAATAAGTCAAGCATTAAGGGATTGACTTAAAGAAAAAGTAATAGAGATTGAAAAAAATAATAAAGTGATAAAGAATTGGCATTTATTTACATAATCCTTCTTGAATATGTACATCAAGGATTTTCATGCCAAACATTATAATATATAAATATATAACACACACTTATTATAATATATTAAAATATCATCACTTATAGCCCTCACATACTTGGCCATAACAACCAACCATAATTCTTAAGTTCACTTGGGGTTTTGTTCCATGTTACTTGGTAGAGAACCCGGTTCAAGGATGGATATTTATTTGGTAAATTAGCCAATTTGAACTTCATGGTTATGAATTGAAGATGATTGATTTTTGACTAAGTGATGAAACTTGTCTGCCATATGTTTCATCTTTTCAACTTGTTGATCAAACCTTGTATCGGTGGTATCCAAGAACTTGTCGATTTTCTATGTCAACATGGCAAATCTATCTCGTAGCTGATATAATGGTTGGGGTTTGTTGTTGTTTTCATCCCTTCTCTATGAGAAATTGGGATAATTGTGGTACCCCGAATTGTAAGTGTTGGAATATGGGTTATTGTATGTATTTCCTTGGACATAATGCACTTGCTCCATTGCATCCAATTGTGTTCCATCACCATCACAGCTGGATGCTCCACATGCCTGACCTGTACATCCCAAATTCAGATTTTCTATCTTATGCGCCAATGCTGTGAAATGTACTTGCATTACCATCAACGGATCCACTAGATGATTTCCTTTGACAGAAGATGGTTGACTGCTACCATTTCCTCTTTCTGTTTGCCACATGCTACTCTCCTTTGCCATCTCCTCTAGTAACTCGTGTGTTGCATCGGTTCGTCTTCCATATGAGTGAACCTCCAGTTCTTGAATTGATGGTTCCCCGTGTGATTTCATCAACACCATTATAGAAAGTCTTAATGAGAATATACTTTGGCAATCCATAGTGTGGACATTGCCTAATATATCCTTTGAATCGTTCCCATGATTCATACAAAGACTCATAGTCTTGTTGAGTGAAAGATGTGATCTCCATGATCAATCGGTCTGTCTTTGCAAGAGGAAAATACTTTGAGAGGAATGCTTGGGCAAGTTGATCCCACGTAGTGATGGAATTATGTGGTAATGATTGCATCCATATTTTTGCCTTATCTTTGAGAGTGAATGGGAATAAATGTAGGCAAACTTCAGTAGATACCTCGTTTATTTTAAACATGTCACAAATTTCAAGGAAACTTGAAATGTGAGTATGAGGGTCCTCTTTTGGCAGTCCATAGAATGCCAGATTATTCTACAACATGATCAATTAAGCAGGCATAATCTCAAAGTTGTTAGCATTCAAGGGGAGACGCCCCACCCCATCTTGTGTTCTATACAAACTCGGAACAAAATAGTCTATAAGATGTTGTTGTGGACGTTTCACAACCATGTTAACGACTTGACTTCTTCTTCTTCGTAGAAGATGATCAATCCGAGGTATTAAAGGTTCAAGAGGTTGTCCCCAACTTCTTGTTCTTGGCATAAAATTATAATAATTCTCCTTCAAAATGAAAGAATGCATAAGTAATGATATTAGCAATATATACTAAACAAAATATACTACATAATATATCCATAAATCAGTAATCGAACACTTTGCCCACTAAACACTACTTTTCCCCGGCAACAGCGCCAACAACATTTTACATCTTTTGATTATTACAATATAAAATACCATATGTTAACTTAATACATATAAACATTCATACATAATATTAATATTATTCTTGCAAATAACATCAAAACACATTCAAATCCCATATGCACTTAATGATGATTAACTCAATATGAATATTTAGCATTTAAATGAGGAATCAAATAATGAATCAATAAGTAAGATCAAGCAACTCCATATTATTCAATGAAAAATATGTTTAGAGAACAGAAAAAGATAATTAAGCATTCTTGCAAAAAAACTCAATAAACATCAATCCCTATAATAGTTATCAATCACTATAAATATTTCCCAATGGGAGTTTGTCATCACTCTAGAAAGTTTCATCCAGGTAAACAACAAATACAAGAGAATATGATTAACTCTCCCCAAAATAGAAATATAGAAAATTAAAGAACCATAGAGAAGAGTACAACTACTTACGGGGTTATAACTATTTCCCGAACAAGAAGAACATATTCTCTTGATGTAGAGACTTCCTTCCCCTCTTGTGAATCCTCTGAATATATGTGGCCTTTGTGTCCCTTTATTAACTACTCTCTAAGTTTTTATATATTTCTGTATATGCAATTCTCTCTGGATATCTTCTATAAATGATGAATTTGCTGGGTATTTATAGAGTTTTAGGATGTTAGATAGGTGTTTTTATTTGTTTAAAGATATGAGGACTTGTTAGGATTGGTCTAGAATAGATAAGGATTGATTTGGAGTTAAAAGGGAGGGAATGAAACGTCCATTTCATGTCAAGACCATTTGAAATAACTTCCTAATTTGAGCAGGTCATGATCGTGACAAGAAATGTCATGATCTCGACTTACTACTGGAACTCGATATTGGTTTTTTGGGAGTAGGTCACGATCGTGACAGGCAGGCTGCGATCACGACTATCTTTTTCCCATTCTCCCTTCTTTTTACCCTTTTGTCTGTTCTTATCCATTTCTTATCCCATTTATCCCGACTCTTCTGAGATGTTATTCTTGACATCTTGAGTCTCAAAAACCTTGCAAAATACACAATCAAACACAAAACATTTGTTAAATACACAAACTATACATGATTTATACGTGTTTTATATGCCAAATACACGTGCTTTGCACGTCGTATCAATAGTATTCCAAGAAATTTTGCAAAATTTGCCATTATGTATGCTAAGCCATTGATATTTTGATTAAAATAAATCTAAAATTTAATATGGGGTCACTCAAAAGTGCTTTTCGAATTCACAGCCTGGACCTCCTTCTGACGGCTCAAGTAGAGAGTGCTATAGCCAACTACTTGAGTTGATCATGTTTGACATTGGGTGATTGGATATCAAATGACGAATATTGTATTAATGAGAATTATTTTGTGAATAGTGTTGTAGCCAACCACATCATAATTGGTTAAGACAAAAATATTTATTATTTTTATAAGGCAATAGAGTGAATTGTTATTTCTAACCATGCGGGTTGCTAGTGATCTTGGCCCGAGCATAGAATGGTAATATGGAATGAACCTTTCAAACCAAGATTCCATAGTTTATGGATCGAGTTTTTAACCCTACCTAACAAACTATAGTGGTTTTGTATAACAAGCTCAGTTTGGACCATCATATGTTTGTTGAGGGTCTTGTTCAAGTCATCCAAATTAATCACTAACAACATTAAAATTGGATTAATTAATATTTTTTCTTTAAGCCCCTTACTTAAATTCTATTTACTTTCTTTCTCTATATGTTTCCTCAAAGATTTGATAAGAGTCTTATGTTATAATGGCTACAAACAACACATTTTCTCTCCGATCTAGTTTGAAAAAGGAGAAACTTCCTGGGAGCAAATTCTTGGACTAGTCTAGGAACTTAAGGATAGCTCTAAGATAAGAAGTGAAGGAGTATGTCCTAGATATACCTTTATCAGATGAGCACCCATCAGGTCAAGGAGTCACATCTGTATAGCTTAAGTTTTATGAACAATATGTGGTTGATGACCGAGATGTCATGTGTCTACTATTAGGTACCGACCTCAGAGCTGCAAAAATAGTTTATAGAGGAACTTGCCTATGTGATCATGGATTTACTCAGGAAGATGTATCAAGATTAGGCTAGGCAACAGAGGTACATGATAGTGAAGACATTGTGCTCTTGCAAGATGGCTTCTAGGTCGTCTATGAGTACTCACATACTTAAGATGAAAGGGTATGTAGACATACTTGCCCATCTTGGCATGCCATTTACGTAGGAGTTAGCTATTGAAATCATATTTGGGTCCCTTCCTGAGTCCTTTGATTAGTTCTTCCTGAACTATAATATGAAAGGGATAGAAAGACCATTTTGGAACTTCAAGATATGTTAAAGCCAACGGAGCATTCGATCAAGCAAACTCCAGAAGTGTTGCTAGCAAATAAGGGTGACCACCATGTGGGAAAAGGCAAAGGCAAAGGCAAGGCTCAGGCCAAAGCCAAGGAACGAAAGGTCAAGGCTAAGGCCAAAATGGTTGTAGGCCCAAAGGCCCAAGTTTCACCATTGGACATTTGTCATGGGGCAAGAGTCCATACTCTTGAGGTCAGCGACTACACTTTGGCGATGCCCAATGGACTGGTTCTACAGCTTAGAGATTGTTATTATGTACCCACAGTCTGTTTCTAGATTAGATTTAGTTGTATTATGTTCTAATATTAAACACGAAAAGTTTACTTTGATGTTGAACAATATTATTTATGGAGTTGTTACTTTATCTAATGGGCTTTATATGCTTGGATTAGAACCCAATAATCTTGTATATAACATTAATACTAAAAGGATTAAATCTATTTATTTGAATCCTACTATAATTTGTCACTATCGCTTAGGCCACATAAACGAGAGGCGTATTACTAGACTTCATGCAAGTGGAGCACTTGGAACCTTTGACTTAAAGTTAATTGAAACATGCTAACCTTGTTTGAAAGGCAAAATGACCAAGGTGCCCTTCAATGAAATGCTGAGAGGGCCAGTGCGTTATTGGACCTAGTACATTCAGACATATGTGGGCCCATAAGCACTAGTGCTTGAACCATTTTCGGAACTTTGTTACTTTAATAGATGATTTTAGTAGATATAGTTATATCTACCTAATGAAAGAAAAATCAGAGACCCTTAATCGCTTCAAGGATTTTTAGAAAAAAAAAAGTGGAAAATTAACTTGGGAAAACTATCAAAGCTCTTCAATCTGATCGATGGGCGAGTATATGAGACAAGATTTCAACTCATTACTGAGAGAGCATGGGATTTTACTTCTACTCACTCTTTCTGGAACACCTCAGTGGAATGGTGTGTTTGAAAGGAGAAATAGGACCCTACTTGACATGGTTTGCTCAATGATAAGTGATGCCCAGCTCCCAATTTCCTTTTGGAGATATGCTTTCAAGACTGTAACTTTTAAACTGAATCGTATACCGAGTAAGGTAGTTGAGAAAATTCCATATGAGATGTGGAGGGGCAAAAAGCCCATAGTTTCATATTGGAGGATTTGGGGCTGTTTTGCATATGTCAAGAAATTGACAAGTGAGAAATTAGTATCCAAATTAGTCAAGCACCTATTTGTGGGTTAATCTAAGGAAAATATGGGTTACTATTTCTACGACCCATTCGAGAATAGAGTACTCATTGCCAGAAGGGGTCGTTTCTTAGAAGATAAGTTCCTTTCTAAGAAAGAAAGTGGGAGTATAATTGAACTTGATGAACTTCAAGATCCACAACCTCATGAAGAAGAGAAAGTGGGAACTGAGGTAGCTCCACTAGTGGTAAAATAGGCAGTCCCAGTAACACAGGTACCTACAAGGTCTAATTGGTTCTGTCATCATCCGGACAGATATGGGTTTCTAGTGGATACTGATGGGGATCTTTTGATCTTAGATCATGAAGAACCCACCTACTATCAGGAAGCCATTTCTAGAAACACTCAAATGAATGGCATAAGGCCATAAAATCTAAAATGCAGTCCATGCACGATAACTAAGTATGGCACTTGGTTGATCTACCTAAGGGTACTAAGGTGATTGGATGCAAGTGGTGCTATAAACTTAGGGCTGACAATACCTTTAAAGGATGGCTCAAGTCCATCAGGATACTCCTAGCCATAGGCACTTGACTGATTTGGATACTAATTTCTCAGGTATTGGAAAAAGGATTCAAGCAAGTTCAAGGTATTGACATGCTCAAGTCCATTAGTATACTCCTAGCCATAGCAGTATAGTGTGACTATGACATATGGTAGATGGATGTTAAAACTGCTTTTCTGAATGGAAAACTACTCAAGGATGTGTACATGACACAATCGAAGGGATTTATTGATCCAGAGTACCCTAACCGGGTGTGTAAGCTTTATAGATCCATTTATGGATTGAAACAAGCATCATGATCTTGGAATCAGAGATTCAATGAAGATATTAAGGAATATGGTTTCATTCAGAATCTTAATGAGCCCTGTGTGTATAAGAAAGTGATAGAAAGTACTTCCACGTTTCTTGTACTATATGTGGACAACATCCTTCTTATTGTGAATGATATACCAACAATGCAAGGGGTGAAACTGTGGTTGGGTAAGTGCTTTGAAATAAAGGATTTAGGTGAAGCAGAGATGATACTAGGTTCCAGATCTATAGAGACAGATCACGTCGGCTTCTAAGCCTAAGTCAGGAGACATATATAGAGAAAATTCTGAAACATTTCAGCACAGATAAGGCTAAGAAAGGTTTCTTGCTAATACGCCATAGGTTGAGACTTAGTAGGAATGACTCCCCTCAAACAAAGGAGGAGAGAGAGAGGATGATGTCAGTTCCATATGCTTCAACAATTAGATCCATCATGTACTCGATGTTATGTACAAGACCTAATGTCATATTTGCACTAATTATGACTAGAAGGTACCAGTTCTATCCGAGAGAGAACCACTGGAGTGATGCCAAGGCAATCCTAAGGTGCCTTAACTAGCCTAAGGATTGTTACTTAGTATATGGTAGTCAGGATGAATTATCAGTCAGTGGATACAAAGGTTCTAGTTTCTAGACCGATGAGAACAAAACCTAGTCACAGTCTGGTTTTTTATTTCTCCTTAATGGTGGAGCCATTAGTTGGAGAACCTCAAAGCAGCCTACCATTATAGATTCTTCTACAGAGGTCGAGTACATAGCGATATGTGATACAGCAAAGGAAGCTATTTGGATTATGAAATTCATCACTAAGTTTGGAATGGTCCCCTCCATTGTAGACTCAGTAATGGTATTTTTTGAAAAAAAGGGGCCGTTGCACAGGCTAAGGAGCCTTGGTCGCACAAAAAACCCAAACATGTACTCAAAAAGTTTCACCTGATATGAGAGATGGTGGATCAAGATGACATAACATTACAAAGGGTAGACATGAGGAATAATGTCTCTGATCCCTTGACCAAGATATTATCGATTTCTCAGCATGAAGGTGATACTAAATCGATAGGAATTAGGGCCATGCCTATTTGGCATTAGTGCAAGCAGAAAATTGTTGGTGTGCCCTAGTTCGTAGGTATAGATTCCTTTGTATATTGTACATTTAGTATTATACTTTGTATTGATATACATTTAGTGTTATTAAATGAAGGAATCTATCTATTTGTTTATATCTTGTGCTATATAATAAATAGAGAATCCAATGATTATTATCATAAAATTGTAGATCCCAAGTTTGTTCTAGGTCACAGGAATGAATAGAACTACAAACCTATGCTTCGGTTGATTATGAGACAATCAAGGATGCAGGTGATAAGCACTCAAAAGGAGATTATTTGATGCACTTATATGG
>CAOJCR016232337.1:0-10157 GCA_948330485.1 Euphorbia neoarborescens
CCTTATTTCTCCATGTGGTATAAAGTCTCTAACCATTCCTAGATGGGCGTCTCCTTGTCATCAACAGGGGATGGCAAGGGTCGAAATTAAATACATTTTATTTTGTGTTTTGGGAGACCTAAAGGGAGTTTCTATGGCTACTATATGCAGGAAAGTCAAGTTCGGGTTAGCAAAGAAGGGTCTCATAGCAATATATACCATCTTTCTCTCCCCAAATTGGTTCGAACTAGAAGATTAAGGTACGAGGCTATCGGTGGCTTCCCAATAGATGCCCTTGGCACTGGAGAGGCACACAAGTAAAAGTTTCTTGAGAGTGCCGAGGTAGGCATGGTGGACCTAAACTGGTGCGTGCAATGTGTATCTATTGGAATGCATATGCACAAAAATAAAAAAACTCATTTAAATAGGTATGCAAATAAAAACACTTTGTAAATAAAATGTTGTCAATTTTTTAAACATCTTTTGAAAGAGTCTTTCAATTGCTTGTCAAAATTTCCTTTCAAAATTTTTAAAGTTTGAGAACTTTTGTAAAAAATTTGAAAAGAAAACTCCCCAGCGGAGTCACCACTGTGAGAGGACGACCTTTTTCTGAAAACAAAAAAAGTTTGGTTTTTAGGAAAATGGATGTTGAATTTGAAAGATTTGGGAAATATAGTTTTGAAAATGTAATTTGAGGAAACTATTCGAGAAAAACCAAATAAATCCTTAAGCAATTAATGTTTATTCCATTAGGAACACCTTTCGCATTAGAAGCAAGTTAAGGTCTTCTTAGAGAAATTTCTTAATTAAATACACGTGTGAACGCGGGCTTTAGGATTTTGATTAGAATGAAATTCAAATTTTAGAAAAGAAAATGAATTTTAATTATGGAAACGTGTTAAAAAGAAGTTCCACTCGAATCTCTAAAAAACAGTTATTTAGAGTCGCCACCCGGTTCTAAGCTCTATCAGGAATTAATTCACGGTATTACTCGGATCCTAAGTCTCGAATCCAAAATCGTGATCCAGAGATTGGGTTTAGATAAGGCATCTACTTATCCTCTTTTCAAAAGACGTTTAAGAAACCGACAACATTTGAAACAAAACATTTTTATTTTCGAAAAGCCTAAGTTGATTTTAGTTTGGATTTTAGGTGAACGAGCATGCAAAGGTGGTAAATAAAATACAAAAAAATAAATAATTATACAACCCAATCGAAATCATAAATCCTAGCTAAGGGGATCACATTGAAATCAAAAGGGGGAATGGGGTACATCATGCATCATATTAAACATCCACACATAATTAAAAGCTTAAAATTAAACATGTTACACAACATCATGCTTGAAATGGACGTGCGATAAAGAATGGGGAGAAACGATAGCTTGAGGTCATTTATTTAGGGGGTAATTTAATGTAACTCGATTAGTTGGGTCAAGATTTTTAGGCCGAAAGATGGTGTCTTGATGGCCCGAAAACAGTTTGGCTCATTTTTGGATGGGCTCATGGTGATCATTATTTCAGAAAATATTTAGCCTAGTTTTTAGTTTTGAAGCATGCAATTTTGGGAAGTCAAAAATCTGGGAAATAATCCCTTCATTGGCCTGTATTAGCGGCCCTACACCCGGCTTTCCAATACGGTTTTCTAGATGCAAAGGCGTTCAACACGAAATTAATTCTAGGTCACACATACAAAAATATTACACGTCTAAAACTTGGCACACATCGATTCACACGTCAAGAACAATAAAATAAATACATAAAATGCATGATCTAGGGTTTGATTTCAAATATATAAGAAAAGTGATGAAAATAAATTTTTTCGCTATTCAGACCAAGAACTCGGCGGGTTGTGAGACAGCACAGCGAGTTCTAGAATTAAAAATAGAACCAGCACAGACAGAAGGAAACACGGCAGCATGATAGGCCAATAAGGTGTGTTTCAGTTTAAAACACGGCATGGTGGGCCGTAACACGGTGTGTTTTGACTTATTTTTCGCAAGTTGAACTTCTAATGGCCAAACAAGCTGGTGAGTAGCTGGAACTCGGCGTGTTTAGTGCATAACACCGCGTCTTTTTCGTTTATCATGGCATTTTAGGTACTGCCAACCAGGAACTCGGTGTGTTTTTGTTGAACACGGCGTGTTTCTGGTCTGCTCCACAAATCAACTTTCTTCTCTTCATTTCAAACTTTGGTCGGGAACGCGAAAACACCCCGGGATTTCTGGGATCTTTACTTTTAACCACTTTTAACGTGTAAGAACATGTTTTTGATGTAAGAACCACATTTTTGAAAGATTAAACCCAAGAATCAAACATGTTCATATTTATCTCGATTTTGTTCATTTTGAGTCCGTTTTAAGTTCGATCTTTCCCCCGCCAACTCTGGAACAGTCAAGGTAAATAAATATAGTCGAAAAGGGGAGATATTTTGTTATATTTCATCCATTTCATGAGATCTTCCTAGTTTCCCCACTAAGGTTGCAATTTTTGGTTTTTTTACGAAAGTTTATATATTTTTACTTAAATATCTCACCAAAAACATGCATGAATAGAAAGTAAATGTAATGATGGGAGTTTACAGCTTAGAGATTACACTTGAATCTGTATTTTCCGTGAGTGGGTAAGCCGAGAACCCAAAATTGCTCCGTGTGCCACCAAACTATTGAACTAATTGTTTCCCTTATTTATGTTGGTTTTTGCTGATGAAACTCTTAAAAGAGGAAGATTTATGGGTTAAATCTCCTGTTCTTTGAGTTTTTATGGATGTTTTTATGTGTTTTTGAGTTTTGAAAGCTAAGATGAAAGAAGAGGAAGAAGAAGAAGATGAGAGATGGATATGGAATGGTGGGTTGAGTTGAAAGCTCTTTGGTTTTTATGTGCTGTGTGTTGAGGAGATCTTCAGCCAAAAAGAGAGGATTTTCAGCTGTGTTATCTCTCAAATTTTTTTTGCCCCCTCATTGAAAATGGAAGTCCTCCTCTATATGCAGTGTCATCCCCCTTTTTAGTCACCCATTATACTTCATTAAATGCACCCCATACTCTTCATTTGTTTTTCATTTCTTTTCTATTTTATTTTTTTGTTTTTACTTCTTTTTCCATTGGCTTCCAACTAGGATTTTGACTAAAAGATTGGTTAGAGAAGTAGGTGATTGAATGGGTTTTTGGGATTTGGAAGTGGTATGGGCCTAATTGCGCCTTAGGCCCACACGTGTACGCGTATATCCCGGCCTTTAACATTGTTTAAGAAACACTTGATTCGGTCCTTCATGTTGCAGATGTTGGAGTCCTCGGGTCAACTTACACAAATACCGAGGCATAACCGGTATCGGCAAGTGCCAATTTTATCATTGCACTAGGATAAAAAAATCCTGTGCTCACATATACATAATCACGGGTTTAAAAATGTTTGGAAAAAATTTTTAACCATCCATACATGTAAGAAGTGCATATATACAATTATGTAAAATATTCTATAACAAAACTAATGGAAAAACTAATAGCCTACAGCCATTACTATTTCTTCTATCACCTCGACTTGCACTTTATTGGGTCTCCATTGCAGGCTTCCTCACCATTGGTTACTCCATGGGCTCCCACTTCTTGGGTTTGATGAATTATATTTATTTAATATTTATAAAATAAATAGACTAAATAAAATAAATTACATCAAATTAGTACCCCGTAATGTATATTTTCTAAAAATTAACATAAAGTACAATCGAACTCGTAATAAGGCTCATAGATATCTAATACACCCAAATACATATAATGTACCTACCTGCACATTGATAAAATAATTAATTCATGGAAATGGAAAATAAATCCAAACCTTTGTTTTTAAATTAGGTTCAGCCGCTAATTTAAAGATTGTCAATTTTTACCATTATGACTTAGTCTAATTAAGGATCAATTGAATTAATTCAATGCTCCCTCTTGAATTAGGAAATTAATAATCCAAAAACTATATCCATCCAATCACAAGTCATTGCATGGGCTATTGGACCAATCTCTAGTCAATATTGAATTATATATATACAATAAATAATTAAATATGCATGTCACAAAATAATTTCAAACACATTAAAATTAACAAAATAATTTCAAACACATTAAAATTAACAAAATTAATTAAAATGCATATTGGATTGACCCAAAAAAATTTACCCACAAAATAAAAAAACTAGGGTCAGACCAGCCACTGAGGTAGGAATGTGACACTGGCTACCATCAGTGTGTGCCACCTAGGCTTAGTGCTACGTGGCAAATATCTAATGACAATGTTAAAAACGGCCACCGGGCCGATCGCGGATCCTCCTTCCACGTGGCATTGGCGCTATTACAGTAAGGCAGCAGCTCTTGCTGCACGAGTGAGAGGCACTGGCTATCATGATCGATTTGTCTAAGATGTAATAAGGCTGTTGGTGCTGCCTACTTATACATGTAATGTAGCCGCCTCCCAGCGGCCACCAATAGTTCTGCCAGCGTCGATTTCGGCCATCAGTGGTACTGTTCCAATTGTTGGAATTTTTGGGCATATTTTTTAAAATAAAATGCAAAAAAAGAAAAATACATTTTAGTAGAAAATTAAATTTTCCAACTTTATCTAACAGAAACATGCATAAAAACCGAATAATGATTCGAGAAAAATTCTAAAAAAACCCGAACATCCTCAATTACCATACATTCGTTTGAATTTGTCAGATCCCATGAAAATCAAGGCTTTGATATTATAGTTGTTGTTGGAATGGGAAGGGAAAATTATTGAGCGTAATGGAAAATGTTGACTTAAATTTTCTTGGCCTAGCTAGAAGGTCCCTGGTGTTGTATTTATGGCAAATTCAATTATAATTTTACAAAATTGAGAAAAGTAGAACGAAATTAAAAATATTTGGTATGGGACTTATAGATTTCATCCCTTTTAGAGACAACTATAGAATACTGATATGGGATTCCTCTAAACTTAAATGCATGATCAATTATCAGCTACAGACCCGTGTTAGCCGGCTTTCAATTGGAAGATTGTGTTAATTTTCTATAGTTTCCTGTCACTTTTTCTATCTCTTCCTTTCTTTGATTAATTTGTCAAATTGATAACTTAATTAATCCCAAAAGGAAGAATACAAGCTGTTAATCTTTGTTGTACAAAAACGTTTTAATTACAAACAGTAGTAATTGTTATGAAAAATAACCATGTTAATTACCCACTATTTTTCCACCTGAACACGTTCAACTTGTTTCAAATAATGGTGGGAGGTTACAACCTCCCATCTTCATAGCCTCTTGGCTAACTGTTCGCCGCAAAATGGTCTACTAGTAAGTGCACTTATTCGTTCTATAGTATATTGGCAAGCCAGGTGTCGTATTCCACAGGGAGTAGGAAATCTTGTGAATGTTTCTGTGCAATCTACGAGCTTTGGTCAGATATCAAAAGGTTGCCAGGTAAAAGAAATAAGTAAAGATTAAGTGTAAATAATAAAAAAAACGAGAACTTGCATAGAAAAATAAAGAGAGATAATAACAATGGGGAAATATAGGCTTTTGCTAACACAACCTAAAAAGATTACAAATAAAGGGAAATTGCAGTCCAAGGTTTCTTGCCCTCTAGTAACCAGGTTTATCGTTAGACTTCGCCTGAAACTTTGAGATCTAAACTCAGATTGTTGTTACGCCTCACTAAGTCTTCTTTCAAGCATTAAGGACAACAAGCATTTTATAGAAATAAAAACCCCTTGGCATATTTACTAAATCACTTGGTCCGTCTCAATAGAGAATGTGTGTGTGAAAGATGGTTCCATATTCTTAAATCTCTATTAAGTTTCAATAAGAGTACTAAATATATGAAAGGGATCCTTCTCTCATACAAAACTTTCTTTTCTCTTCACATAACTTACTTTTCATTCAACTGCAACCTCGCTCGGAAACCTCGCCCAGAGCTAACAGGCATGTTAGCTTAGCCTGAAAGGAAACTACTCACTACTAAACATGATTAAAATAATGCTTAAAGAGTGAAGAACACAATTAATAAAACAGAAAACTTAATTATATTAGAGAGAAAGTAATAGGTAGAGAGCAAATAATGCTTCTCCTTTCCCACACCATCTCCTCTCCATTTCTTACAAATAGTAATCCATTTATAGAGTTCAAGAAGGGTAAACTAAGAAAACTAAAATGATGTGTCTAATTTTAAGCCATAAAACAAAAGATAAAGTATTCATTAGCCATATAATGTCAAGGATAAAAGAGTAATATATCAAATTCCACTTCTTGTCCCAAGAAGTATGGGCTTCCTTGACTTATGTCCTTTTCATCATTCTGCTCTGTACCACCTGCTACCTACTCCCACCAACTCTAGCTATATGCTCCAACTGCTCTGCCTCACTCCTTTTATCTGCTATTCTCCGCAACCTTTCATACTCTTTACAAGATTACCGGAATTCTTTGCTCTCGTATCAGCAACACAACCTGCATAGAATAACACTTATAAGTTTTGTTTTTCTTATTTCTTTCATTAATTTATACCTTTTCTTGACTGATTTATTACTGATCTTAATGGTATAAATTACTCTTATCAAATTCCCCACACTTGAATGATGCTTGTCCTCAAGCAATCTCAAGAAGAACAAAGAAAAATGAACAACAGAAAGCATTTTGTATAAATTTAGGGGGCAGAAGAAAGAAACTATGAGTGACTAAAAAGAACAGATCATTATGTTCAAAGGCAATAATAGCAATCAAGGCTTCACCTAAAGTAAACAACCTAGCAATTTAGAACACAAAGATTTCCTTATCCACTTTTACTAGACATCCCTAGACAACCTTCAACCTTTCATGCAAAAACATCCTGAAACAAATAGACTAAACTTCATATATCAACACATTAGTAGAAACAAAAGCAAGCCTGTGCCATATTGGTGGGTTCCCTCAACACTCGGTGTTTGGGTTTAGCTCATTGAAGAAAAGAAAATTCATTCAGCAAGGTGAGACAATCTTAGACCATGACTTGGACATCGATCCTATCTCCACCGCTTGTGAAACTCAGGTATACAAAATCAAGAGGGCTTTTACTAGGTTGTAATTTAAGGGTTAGGTTAGGGTATGACAAACAGGCTTTTTGTGTAAGAGGATAGTTAAAGGAACAAAAAGACATGAACATCAATCTCGTTAAAGCACAAAGTTTCAAGAACAAATCAAATAGTCTAAGACAAAAGTATACATGTATATATTTACTATTATTATTTATTGTTTTTAACAATTGAATTAACCACTTAGAATTCAAATAGAAAGATAGCAACCTTGGAAATTAAGGCATTCAGATGCTAGGTTCTAACCTAAAAGGTTGCTAAAAAAAACTCATAGACTGCAATCTTTCAAAATCCTTGAAAAATGCAGACTTATTTAATCTTAACTGTTAGGTTCTTGAAATTATTCATGAAGAAAAATTTTCTTTTGATTATCTCGGGTATTTGGGATTTACAGTAAAGGTATGGGTTAAACATATGTGGTTAAAAAAAAACTAGGTTAAAAGGTTCAACGGGGCTACACAAGACAGGGGATTCACATTATGTTGGCTTTTTTGGGGTAAAAAATAAAGGCATCAAATGCCTCTATCATATTCCATATGTGAGAATCCATGCAATTTTGACAAGTACAACTAGCCCAAGCTCTAGCTGAGAATTGTAAAATATGCCCACTCATAAAGAATTGTGCACAGAGTTTGAAGTTACTCATGCAAATATTTGGCTCAAATTATTCCTAAAAGAAATTAGGGATATTTTGCAGTCTGATTTTATCTATGCTAAGCATGTTGAGACATGAATTGTAAGCACTAGGTTGCTTAATTCTGAGCAGCTGTAAGAGTGCTTTAGTCTGACATAGCAAAAAGGTTTCTGCTCCCTAGATGTCTATCATGCAATGGTCACTTCCTAGGTTCAGAAAATCATGCAAAAATTGTTGCCAGAACTAAAAAAAAAACAGATATAAAAACAACTTAAAAAAACAAATCTTTAAAAATTTGAGATTGCATAGATTTTGGACACAATTCAAGTGGGGACAACATATGAATCAGCAAATTACAACCATTAACATCAGGAATCTTGTTATGCATTTTCATTCATCAATTGTCATCAGCCAAGCATTTCAATTCCAAGTTAGTTATTTTCGTTAAGCACGTTCAAAGCAGTTATCCTGTAAGCAATTATTCACCCCCCACACTCAAAATTTGCTTTGTCTTTAAAGCAAGTAAAAGCATGCAATTAAAAATTTGAAGATCAGACATGGGAGAGAATATAATACCATCATCGTCATCAACATGTTATGGAAAATTGAACAAACAAAGGTTTCAAACACATACCTTTTGGCAGAGGAGTGAGGAAAAAAAATTCAAATTTCAATCATAACCGTAACCAGAGAGAAATTGGGCAGTTTTCTGCTTCACCAATCATATTGGGGAAATCAAACAATTATCTTTCTTTCTTTCAGCAACCTAAACAAAATTGAAGAATGAGTTACAACAATAGAAAAGAAATTATCTCATTGTTACTGAGCATCCTTCTTTTTAATTCTATTGCTTGCAAAAGAACTGAAATAGCGTAAGATTTTTTTCGTGAAAAGTTATTGCACAAAACTAATAATACGCTCAGTAAAATAGAGGTGGCTGAGGTAAAAAATTGCTTCAATTGGTGTTTAAAGAGAACACCAATCCTGTCGAGATTGCTTATGTAGGTTACAGGTACTGAACTTGGTCAATAACCTAGACTGTGTTTTGAGCAAGGTAAGGTTTTAACCTCTGACCATTAACTTTAAATGTATTACCTTTATCATTTGCAATCTCGACTGCTCCATGTATAAAAATTTTGCATACCTAATAAGGTCCCATCCATCTAGACTTTAACTTCCTGGGAATAACTGCAATCTGGAGGTATATAATAAAATCTGTTTGCCTGTGAAAAAGGTTTTCTCCTTGATGCATTTGTCATACCAGACTTTGGCTTTCCCCTTGTAATTGACGGCATTCTCATAACTAAAAAGTCTAAATTCTTCCAATTCACTGAGTTGAGCTTTCCTCCATTCTCCACAAGCTTGCCTGTCAAAATTTAAAAAAGTTAGTGCATATAAAGCTTTAAATTCTAATTTGTCTGGTAGGTGAAAAGATTTTTCATAGAGTAAACGAAATGGTGACATCCCAATTGGAGTTTTATAGGCCGTTCGATATGCCTATAATGCGTTGTCCAACTTGCTGGACCAATCCTTCCTTGAAGTGCTCACTATTTTTTCAAGAATGCGCTTGAGTTCTCTGTTTGAAATCTCTCATGCCCACTAGTCTATAGGTGGTAAGGAGTGGCAATCTTGTGTGTGACACCATACTTGGTCAGCAATATTTCAAATTGGGCATTATAGAAATGTGTGCCTTGGTCAGAAATGATAGCTCTAGGACAACCAAATCTCATGAAAAGCTTCTTCAGAAATTGTACAACTGTCCTCGCATCATTATTTGGACTTGGGATAGCTTCAACCCACTTGCTCATATAATCGACTGCAACCAATATGTACTTGTTACCGTGTGAGCTTGGGAATGGTCCCCTAAAGTCTATTCCATATATGTCAAAGATTTTACAGACCATGATATTCTGAATTGGCATTGCATTCTTCGCTGAAATGTTACCCATCCTTTGACAAAAGAAGCCACATTATAACACTTTGCAAGCAATTCTGTTTGAACCAAAGTGTCCACCAGCTTCTTGATTGTGGCACATGTGTAAGATCTGTAAGGTTTCTTCTTCAAGAATGCACCTCCTTACAATCTGATCTGCACACAACTTAAAGAGAAAAGGTTCTTACCAAAAATAATATTTGAGGTCAGTGTACAACTTTCTTCTTTGTTGTGAAGATAAATTACTAAGCTTAATACCACAAGATAAGTAATTAGCAATGTCAGCAAACCAAGGGTTAATCAAAAGTACTGTGACGACCCTAACTTTTAAAGGGGTGCAGAGGCGGTAACAATGCACCAAGTTAGAACCATCAAGCTAACAAACACTAAAAATTAAAACCTTTATTCAATCAAATAAACAAAACCATCACAATCCATTAGGGTTTTCCCCTTTTCTTCTTCTTCTTCTTCTTCTTCTTCTTCTTCTTCTTTCTTTCCCTTTTTCCCAACACAAATATATATATATA
>CAOJCR016233145.1:0-11592 GCA_948330485.1 Euphorbia neoarborescens
AACCATGGATGAGTCTCTGACCATTAATTAGTATAAAATCGCAGCATGTTGAGGAGATATTCCATCAGATTGGATTATCTTCTCTACTGTGAAAAGCCCTGACTCCGGATTTGTTAGGTTGCCTGACCTAAGATTATTCCGATCATGAGGGTTGGTTTCTCCAAGAGCTGTTAGATCTGAACCATTTTTTGAGCTTGTAGCCATGATTTTTCTGAACCACGCTCATCGTACTAATGATATTTCTTATAGAAATATGTTTCTAAAGATGGTCACTATTGCCCAACTGAGAAATCTGAAAGTGAACAGAAGAGAACACTGATGGTCCGTTTAGGGGACTCTCCAATGCTTAAGTCAGAATAATCTTTTAGAGAGTAATTTTTTAGAGTAAGATTTCTGGTGATGTAAAAATCTACCTCTTTGTGTGAGATGGGAGCCCTATATATGCTGTTTCATAACTGCTGTTAAGAATGTTCCTTTGTCTTCTCATAGGGGACAACTTGCTACATGGTATGATTTATTGGCCACGTTATCATTCTTCTGTAAAAATGTATGAAAAAATCTGGATAAGAGCCCTACTCGGTTTTTAGGCTTTAACTCGGTCTTTGGTTCTTGATTTGGGAGATCTTCGGTGATCTTCATCTGGTATTTTAGTCATCCTTATCCGGTATTTGAGTGGATAAGCTGACTTAGCATGCAGGAGCTCTACCCTTTTGGCATCCTTATTGTTATTCGGTTATGAAGGTTTGATCCGGTTCAAGCATCTTCTTCAGATACTTCCTTTTATTCTGATGTCATCCGGTTATTTCGAGTGTAGTTGTGACTCATTATAAAAAAAATATGCTACTGATTGTCATCAGTCACATGTAATATTTATAATAAATAGTTTATTTATATTTTATTTAAGAATAAAACATAAATATAATCATTATATAGACTAAGGGAAATAAGAGTTCCCTCCTCTTCAGCTTGGTTCTTACTGAAAATCCTCCATAAAAGAAAGAAGTGACACCGGTGGTTTCGGTGAAGGACACTCTGATGCTTAAATTAGGTTTTGCTATTAAGAATATAATGAGATATGTTTAGAATTTAGTGAGCATAAAATTGAATAAAATCAAAGTACCTTTTGTCGATGAATGTCTCAGCTATATATAGCCTTTGTGAGTATAGTTACCATTAGGATATTAATAATCTTGGGGGTTTGTAATGGGAATAAATCTGTTCATATAAGGGAACTAATCATAATCCATTAATGACCTCAGTAATTCTGAATGTAAATATGTTTATTGCCTTATCAGACAGTCAAACCGGGACTGTTACCTTAGTCCTTAATAATAATCTCACAAACTTGACTCGGAGAGTTCATTTGTCACCTGGTGTGGCCTATCTACTTGATTTTTGAGACACTTATCGGGTCAGATAGGCTACCTATTGTTATCAAGTTCCCCCCTATTCGATCTGTTTAAACCTTTTAAGGTTAAACTTTTGTGATCTGGTTACTTTAACCTTGGAAGTTGAATCGTCTGTCTTTATTTCTTTCTTTTCGGATGTCTACTTCATAATTAGGTTTATTTATCGTGCTCTGTCCCCGACCTATTGAGCGTTGCCACATGTCTTACTCGAAACCCTATGCCATAAATGATGGTGGAGATCTTTATAAAGAGAGAGAGCCTCTTCCAGTCCTTCTAGTCTTATTTTGCTACGAATCTTATGGAATCTCTCAATAGGATTCATTCTCTTCTATACTGTTTATATTCTTCCAGCTATTTCTTCTATGCTTCTCTTTTTATGAATGCCAATGTTCTGATCTTGAATTTAATCTTCTGCTTATCGCTTTATTTGTGGACATATCTTGTTTCGAAGATAACCTATGCTATTGAATTTAAACAATTTTCCTACTTATATTTTTCTTTCAAAAATAAGGGTTTAGGACCCATTGAGTGCCTAGGCTTAGTAATTACTACTTTTGAGCATTTAGCCTCTTTTTAGAAGAACTGATACTGTGATTATCCTGTTCAAATTTTGTTTTTCCTTTTATTTAGACTTGATCTAAGTCTATCTGCTCCCTCAAATTTACTATATAGATCTATCATATCTGCCGATTTGTATTCGTTTTCTATCGCATCCAACCCGCATAACATGAATGAAGCCAGATCGGCTCATTCTGATCCTAAGAGACGAACAAAAGGGTTAGTGATATCATGTCTTGGATACACTCAGCTCATATTAAGAAGTATAGGAGCACGTTTTGTTGGTTACAGAGTAGATTTATTGCTTCCTAAGAGCTTTGACCCGGTTACAAATCCCCCTCCTTGATATTTTTCCATTTACCTACACCATATATACAACGACTTTATTTACCCCCTTTGCTCTGGGCTAGCCGACGTCTTGAGCACCTTTCATCTTTGCGCAGCCCAAATTTTTTGGGCTGATCTATGTACTGAGTATTGGATATGTTGGAACTTAGGCTTTTCTTTTAGTGGCGAATTGGCTCACCTTCTTCTAATCCCAACCCTACAAAGTGGTGTGGAAGACCATATTTTCTTCAAGAAAAATTTAAAGCTTTGGTGTGAATTCAAAAACCGAGTTCAATCCATCCATGAGTTCAAATATTACTGGTTCTATATCAAACTAGAGGATTACCCCGGCTTCCCTCGTATTCCACCAAATGGGGGAGAGTTGAGCCACCAAAATGAAGGAATCTAAGCATGTCTACAAATGATTGGTGAATTCTTAGTTTAAGCCAGGTTCCCCATCTAGCTTGGAGTTTTAAGGAGGTGGTTCATGCTTTTAGTCTCCGAATCCCTCTTATTCGATATACTGAGGATGAACACAAAGTTTTTTTTAACTCATACAGTGATCTCTGTGCCTAAAGGTATTGACTCTTCGCATTTTTATTTCCAGCTTTTCCTCATGAGTGCTCACGCTAAAAAGCTTCTTGTTTATCGAGCAGTGTTGGCTAAGTCGAGAGGGCTTCTAGGCCGAATGAATGGAGAGAGATACCTACCACAAAGGAGTTATCTGGATTGGTATGGTATCACAGCTGCCTGCTGACCTGATAGTTCGATCTTCCTCTACTGAATCTTAGGATAAAATTCCCTACAGAAAATGCATCGAGCCGCCAAGGTACTGTTTTGATATTTTCTTTAGTTATTATTATTATTGCTTTAACCTGTTGTGAGTATGAGATTTTTCTTGAGTCTATGATGAATCGACATTCGCTGACCTGTTTGTATACTTATGTGTTCTTTCGGATTATTCAAATGACAATCTCCAGAAATAAAAAAATCTGCATAACATTTTTTAAAATCTAAGTTAAGATGATTTTCATAATAGCCGGACTAAATTAAAATAATAGCTTAAGTCAGGCTAAATTTCAAAATATAGAGTTAAATAATTTTTATTGGGTCAAATTAGGGTTAAAAATCTAATTTCAGTCGGACCGAACCGGACCAGGAGTGAAAAGGAAGGAAGAAAGGAATGGAAGAAGGAGAGAAAGAAAGAAGGAAGGAAAAGTGAATGGAAGGAAAGAGGGGCAACCCAAAATGTCATCGTTTTGGGCTGGAATCCTAAAGCCCAAACGACGCCGTATTAGGTAAGTTAAAAAAACAAAAAAATATATGCCAAATGGTGTCGTTTTGGCAGTAAGCAAAAACTGATGCCATTTTGGCGTTAGGGAAGAATGAAAATGCAGGCAAAATTCACAGTTTCTGCGTGAGGAGATAAGGAAGGGAGGACTTCAAAATTCAGTAGGAGTCTTTTTCTCCAGGAAAGGATAAATTCTTAAGGAAGAGAGAATTTTGTTGGAGAATTCTTGGATTTGGGGACTCTATTTCAGATAAAAATAAAGAGAGGGATGTTGTTTGAGGGGTTAGAATTTTTAGTGAGGAAAAATTCAAGGGCTGGTGATGGAGATTAATAGAGGAGCGATTCCAAAAATAAAAAATAGAGAGACATCGGTCGAGAGTGAGGTCGGTGAGGGATTTGTGAGAAAACAAATCAATTATTCAACATTTTTTTCTGAAATTGGTTTTATCAAAGACTGAAAGCAATCTCTATAACTTTGGATTATGAGATTGATTTCTTGGATTTTCTCAAAATCAAAGAAATCACAGCAAACGTGTAAATACCTGAGACCTAATTTTATATTCTCCTCATTGTGTTGTTAACTTGTTCTTTGTTTATGGATAGTTGATTGGTTTTATTTGCCTATTAATTGATTTTATCTCATTTAATTTTGTGTTTTGGGGGGTTCGTTTTGCTGCTCGGTTTGTCATATGGAATTTATAATCGGCCTTTGTTGAAATCGTTGATGATTTGGTTTGTTTCCATCGTAAATTCTGTTGTTATAATTTTCTGGTTTAGCATTGGTTCACTGTTATATATTTGTTGATTAGTTTAGCCTCTGTGTTAATCCCGTCAATGTTCGTTTTCTGTATGCTTTTGTTTTCCAGTTGTATTCTGGTTTCATAAAGTTGTATAGGCTTTGGCTTGGATTTTCATATTGATTTTCAGTCTTGTAAATGATTCTATTGTCTTCATTCTCGGCTCATCTTGGTTCTTTTTTATTTAAGTTGTTTTATTCTTTGATTTAGAAAACCAAATAGAATGGATTTTGGCTTCCGTTATTTTCGATTTGAATCTCAATTTCTATTTTAATTGTGAACAATTTCATCAATTCGCACCTCGGATATATGAAAACGTTGATGTATCGAATTGGATTCTCCATTTTAGAAAGTAATGGCTATGTATCTTTGCCTTGAGTTTTCTATGTGAAATGTTAATTGTCATAGGTTTATAGTGCTAACTATTTTTTACAACAAAGCTTGTGTTTTCTTATTGATCTTGTGTTTTATCTGTAGGTGTTCATGATGTTTTTATCTGGCCTAATTAATTCCCATCCAAAGTTTATAAATTGAATTAATGATTTTGTTTTCCTAGCAAAGATTTTCAAGATCACCAATAATATTTTTAGTTTACTATGACTTGTTTTGAGGGACCTATTTGGCTTCTTAATAAAGCTTTTTAATGTTGTTAATGGGCAAGATTTTGTTTTTATAGTTATCCTTGAAATATTTTTTGATTTTACAAACTTGATTGAGTTAAGATTGATTTAATGTTTTCTTTTTAATTTGGTGCATATTGTTGGTTGTTTTATATGTTGACATCCCGGCTATCCTTGTATTAATTAATCTTTAAATTTAATTTCTTACAAATATTGATTCCCCTTTTGCCGTGTATTTTTATTTGTATCTTTGTTGTGATTGTATACACTTAGATTAAATTTTGTTAATAATTTGCATATGTATCTAGAGAACAATGCAACGAAGGAAAATCAAGTTTCCGAATAATCGACTCATTGTTGCACATAATATGCGTAATTTGAGCCAACTAATATTTTCTTAATAAAAATCCGAGTTGCCATGTTTTTATCTTGTGTAAAAGCACAATTCCAAAATTGGCTGAATTTTAGAATTGTCATGCTTGTGGGTGATTAATTATTTTCTATATTTTGTAGGATTTAGTTAGGTCATATGTTGTGGCATTTTATTTAATTTAATTATTTTAATTGTTTTTGCATATAAATTCTTGTGTATTTTAGGCAATTGTTCCTCGATCCCCAAATTTTTACAAACCCCTAGAATAGCTTGTTTGAAGGGTTGTAAACTGTTTTTATTTTTTCGCAATCATTTATCTGCTTTCTAATGCATGTGCGATCACTAAAATAAAAGAAGAGAAGAATTTGGACATTAGGCCACTTTTGCATTTTATTTTATTCACCAACTTAAAATTAAAGGAAAAGGATTAATAAGTTCTTATCCTTGTCCGAATCTCTGGTAAATGGTGTTGGATTCATACTTAGGTTTTGGGTGACACCGTGATTTAATTTCCGATGGAGCTTAGAATCAGGTGGCAACTCCAGTCATTATTTTAAGAAATTTGTGTTTGAGTATCTTAAATACAATTTTGTTTTAAAAATGTTTTTCAATAAATTCCACATTCGTATGCGTTAATGTCCAATTCAAAATGGACCTACTCAATTTGATTTCTAATTTGAAAAAAAAAGAAAAACCCCTTTCGAAATTGTCATCCGTTCACACCTGTGTTTCTTGAGATTTTGCAGGAACCTTGTACTTCTGAGCCCCCATTGTCCATTAACCAAACTTTGGTGAATAAGTTTGGCGACAATGCCCGAATCATCGATAAGGTGGTCCTTATGGAGCTCAAGGAGGGGGTTTTAATTCCTTCCGAGCGCTAATGTTTGGAGATTGCTGATTACATTGCTTTGACTGACACTGCATTTTAAGCCGCTGCTTCTGTAGGTTTTTCTATTTCAAATAGTTGGTTAAAGCGATACTATGACTATCAACCTGGTTCTTCTGCAAGCCTTGCCCTATATCTCAGTTTTATCAGAGGGGATATCTCAATTGACTCAAATCAAGGAGCAACAAGACGCGCTAAAGGAGGAGCTTCGGGCTCAGGTCAAGGAGCTTACTGAGGGAATGGAGAATTCTGTGAGGGATCATGAGCAAGAGGTTTCCAACCTTCAAGACAATCATGATAAGACCCTGATTGAGTTGGCGACCACTAATGATGCCCTTCTCCAGTTAAAGGATGCCGCAGTTGAGACCGAGCTTGAGGAGGCAGCTGATATGTATTATCAATATGCCATGCTCTATGGGGAGAGGATTCACGCGTGCTATGCCTCTCGTTACCCCAAGGTTTTGGCTTTTAAGGTCAACTTTCCCAATCCCGACAAGTTGAGGGCTAAGGAAGGACACCTTAAGGAGGGTACTACTACTCCACCTAGTCCGAATACTGCTATTTGATTTCCCTATGTTGTGTTTTTTTTGTAAGGATATTTTTATTAATGGAATTTAGACTTTACCATTTCAGCTTTAACCTTCATTACTTTGTGGTGTGAATGACTTGAGCTATTTTAACTTGTTTTGTAAGTCGCAACACTTCATTAACACTTTTAAGCCAATTTCCTATACTAACACTTTTATCCTGGTTTTAGTCAACTTTTTGACTCTGCTAATGTTACCTATCAAGCCGATCACTTAACTAACATTTTAATCCAGTTTAAGTTAACTATTTGACTATACTAATGTTATCTAAGTAGTTTAACTTGACTAACATTTAATCCAGTTTTAGTCAGCTTTTTTACTCCACTAATGTTATCTAAGTCGTTTACTTGAGTAACATTTTGATCTGGTTTCAATCAACTTTTTGACTCTTTTTGGCGATGTTATCAATCCGGACTAAGCCATTTATTTGACTAACATTTTAATCCGATTTTTAATTAATGCCCGATTCTAGTGAACTATTTGATGAACTTTTTGTTTTGTAAAATAGATATATTTGAACTAAACATCTTTATGCTAACTTAGATTGAAAACCCACAATTGGGGTGGTTACATCTATAAAACGGGTCGGCTACCTCGTTAAAAACCTAACCAGGGAAAACCCTTCTTTTTTCTAGGAAAAAACCGTTGGTTCAGGAAAAGAATATAGCTTTCCCATTTTGTTGTTTCGATAAGAAATATTTCCTAAGATTTCTACAATTCCCAATCCTTGAAATTTCTTTCCCATCCATGTGACAGAGCCAGTAGGTTGCTGGACCAAAGATAATTCTGCTTATGTATGGATCTTCCCAATTTGATCCTATCTTACCTTTTCCTTTTGAGCTTTGGGATGCTTCTGCATCTCTAAGAAGTAAGTCTCCTTCTTTCAACTGCACCGGGCAGATACGACGATCATGATATCCGGCAATTCATCTTTTGTAAGTGGCCATCAATATGTATGCCTTTTCTCACTTTTCTTATAAGGAGTCTAGCTTATTTCTCAAGTTGAGCTCATTTTCTTCTGATGAATAAAGTACCACCCTTTTGGTTGGAGCACCGATTTCGATCGGTATTCCTACTTTCATCCCCTAGGTAAGGGCGAAAGGAATTTCTCCTGTTGTTGTTCTTGGTGTGGTCCGGTAGGCCCATAACATGTAGTTTAAATAATCCTAAAAGGCTCCCTCGTGCTTCTCTAACATTTTATGTAGCCCATCCTCGACGATTCTGTTGAATACTTCGGTCTTCCCAATGCTTTATGGATGAGCTACCGACAAACACTTGTGTTCTATCTTGAAGTTTTTACAGAACTCATTGAATTTTGTACTAGTAAATTGAGTACCTTTATTTGAGATGATTTTTCTGGGAATTCCGAATCACACCATAATACGGTCTTCTATGAAGATTGCAAATCACAAAAGGGGAAGATTCATCAATAGATAGACACGATCCTTAATGAACAATAAAGAATTAGAATTACAACTTCAAAGAAAAAGAAATAAGAACGATCCTCCAATTCTCTCTAAAATAAAAGTGAGATAAACAATTCAAAGATGACCTAAAATGATCAATAATGTTCTATTTATGTGTCTAGGATAATTCTCTGAAGTTTCAAAATAAACGAGACTCAATTTGGATAAGAAATAAGTGAATAAGGATTTCTTTGTTGTGACTCGGACTGCAACTCAGCGAGAAGTTGGGGCTGACCCGCCGAGTAGCCCATAATGCTCATCGAGTTGTGGGACGAGTAAACATTCTAAAAAAGTTGCCTTGTATACGAGTCCATGACTCTTCGAGTAACACCTTCAACTCATCGGGTAAAGCTTCCTATTCGCTAAGTACCACCTCGAGTCAGCTCACTGGAATTCTTAGCTTGTATACGACTCAGTGGCTCATCAAGTTAGCTAACTTGAGCAACACTTCTTGTTGCCAAATTGCACACTTGATCTTGTTTTTTCCATAACTTCCTCACCTGACATCCAAAACCGATGATTTAAGATCCGATAGAAAGCTGAAAGAATAATCTTAAACTTTGTTGGAATAATCACCTCTAGAATTGGCCTCTAACTATCTTGAAATTCAATCCAAAGATATTGGAGAACTGAGCACGAACTTGTACTTCTCACGTACATATTCTTCTCATACCCGATTCGGGCCTCATTTCCTACGTTAAAAACATGAGCAAACACATCAAAATATACAAGACCTCGGTTTTAAGAGACCTTGGACAAAAGAAAGATAAAAACAAACAAATAAATTAAAAAATAACCAAAAGTTACATAAAATCCTAATAATGACTAGAAACCAAAAATGCATGAAATAATCACCAAAATACATGAAACAAGTCAAGTTGAATTCCATTTGATTACAAATAATACCGAAAATACAAGGTCAAAATAGACCTTATCAAGTACCTATGTATTATAATCGTTTCTATAATACCACCTATAATGAGGTTAGACTTTGAATCATTCAGCACTTAGCTGATATTGCATGCGAATATGCTATGTAAGGCTATTGATATGTGTGTTACACATATTATATTCTCAAAGTTGGACAGATAATACAATATTAGATAAATTAGAAGAGACTTGCTCAAAATAACCTTAAATAAAAATTACAAGAAATAAATAAAATTACAGAACCTATATTATTGAAATTTCCCACAAACTAGAATTTATTGAGGCATGTAGAGCAGTTTCCTTTAGATAAATAATTATGAATGGATTTTGTCTCTCGGGATACAATAATAGACAAATAATTATGAATAGATTTTATCTCTTGGGATACAATAACAATAAAATCAAACTCGAACTACGTACTTAGACTTTTCACGGACATAAGGAAGAGACAAAAATTTTCAAGAGATTCTTTATAGTTGTTTTCTAGTTTTTTTTCAATAGCTGAAAGTGTGTGTGTGTGTACATACACACATACACATTCGGCTATTGAAAAAACTACAAAATTAATGGACATAAATAGGTATGAATGCAGTGGTTACGTGCCACTAATGGCTGTTGAATAGAAATTAGTCAGACTTAATACCTTTAAATATATCTATTATTAAATCCCAAAGGTCATATGTAGCCCAAAACTCAACTTTTTTGCGTTATTGGACGTGTTTTGCGATCGCGATATGGCCAGCCACGATCGCAACATGTCTCGACCTAAGGCTATACATGGGCCATAGGTGAAACAGAGGCGTGTTATGAGTGCATGAACTCATTACTTAGGAATAAAGGCATATCGTAATAGTGACACTTGCTTGTCACGCTCGTGACAACTCATTGCCTAGGATATGAGCTTTGTACTTGCACGGTACATAGTTGTTGCCAGCGCGATAACTCTTTGCTTAGGCACGAAGTCCATTTGCAACCGTTACATAGGATATTCGTGATCGCGATAACTCTCTACCTAGTGTCATGGGGTCACACAGACCACGTGACAATCAGTTGGGTATTTTTTGCTTTGGGTTAACCCTCGCTGGTTTTAAAATGTGTCCAATCAGATAAGGGACTCTCCCCCTTATATAGCCTAAAAACTTCTCCTATCTAACCGATGTGGGATTGAGGGCATTCCACTGAACCCATCACATCCGCCCTACTACGAGGGTCTAGTATCCCACTAGACAACTGACACACTGAAGATAAGGTCGGCTGTGATACCAAATGTCATGGGGTCAGACAAACCATATAGCAATTGGTTGGATATTGTCCTCTTTGGGTCATGCCTCACGGTTTTCAAAATACATCCAACTGGATAAGGGACTCTTTCCCTTATGTAGCCTAGAAACTTCTTTTATCTAATCGATGTGGGATTAAGGGCATTCCATTAAACCCCTCACACCTAGCAAATAAGCTTCATCACATATGCGATGCACACCTATCACTCGTATAAAAACTCTTTTCCTAGCAGAGTGACCAATCACAAGCATGATTGCTTGAAGTCACGATCGCGATATGCCTGGCACAAGCCTTCTATTGCTTGGTTCACGTGTCGTCGTGGTGTGCTTGGTGTTATGGAATTCTCATGCTCACTTTGAGCAATAATTTCTCATTCATATTTTAGACAAATTATATGTATAATATATTATTGGAAAGATCACACAACGTAGAATATGATGATATAAATTCATCATTCCAATTATGATCTAACCACATTATAGTTTGGCCATATATCAATCACTATTATACCTAAATTTTCAGCAATTTCCCACATGAATGAAAATTATTTACGGACAGATTTTCAAAACTGAAGTAGTGAAAAGACTTTACAATCGACATATACATAGAATAGTTAGGCTACAACCTTTGAACCTTCCCTTGTGACAGTATATTTACTTTACTAATATACTAGTAGACGTGATGTCCCTAAACTATTCTATCGTTTGTGTAAAGGATGATATACCTCACACAAGTATCAACCAAACACGTTTTATAGTTCTCATGGTTATGTTCATTATGGTAGTGTGAGCGCAGTGACTTTTTATCGAAAAAAAATAATTATTTAGATCTTTTTTGGCGAAAAATGAATTTTTAGAGAGAAAACATTTTTAAAGTGAAAATATTTCCCAAGCGAGTGGAAGATTCCTTTCCTAGTACCCCCCGCTAAGAGGCGGACCTAAATAAGGACTCGGGGCTTTCGGAGGAAGGTTCTCCAAACTATATGTGCGTGTGAATGCGTGCTTGGGATTTTGATGAAAATCGAAATCAAGAGAAAATGATTTTTCAAAAGGAAATGATTTTTGGAA
>CAOJCR016234477.1:0-10059 GCA_948330485.1 Euphorbia neoarborescens
AGCACTCCTTCGAGCAAGCCTACGGGAACTTGCCAGGAGTTATTCTCATCGAGCACTAAATAGCACTCGACGAGCATAGCTTGGAAAATATTTTTTTTCTTACCTCGATTTTCATGCCAATTTTTGGTCCTCCCCTCATACATATGGTTCCTACAAAAATAAAATAGCACGAACACAAAACTCAAATTTTAAACATAGAATATACACTAATAGGTGCTATGTTGATAGTAGAAATAGCTTGAATTTCTCGGACCTTTATGTATCTTAGAGGCGCATTGCCTCATTTTCCCCCAACTCGATTCCATTGAAGTATTGCTTCAACCGGTGTCCATTTACCGTTTGTATCCCCTCTGGTGTCTCAATTTCTACCATTCCCGAAGGGTACACCTTACGTACTTGAAATAGACCGGTCCATCGACTCATTAATTTACCTGGAAAGAGTTTCAACCTCGAATTAAATAATAGCACAGAATCCCCAGGGTTGAATTTCTTTCCCACGATATGCTTGTCATGCCATCACTTTGTCTTCTCCTTATATATTGTTGCATTTTCATATGAGCTAAGACCAAGCTCATCTAACTCATTCATCTGTCTAAGTCGAAGATCACCTGCTGCGTTAACATCAAAATTTTGAAAATATAATCCCCACTATGCTTTATGTTGAAGTTCTATAGGAAAATGACATGCCTTGTAAAAAACGAGACGGTATGGGGATATTCCTATAGGAGTTTTGTAAGCTTTTCTATAGGCCCACAATGCACTATACAACTTAAGACTCCAATCTTTCCTCGATGCATTCATTGTCTTTTCTAAGATTCTTTTTATTTCCCTATTCATTACCTCAACTTTCCCACTAGTTTGAGGATGATAGGGTGTAGCTACCTTATAGGTACTGTTGTACCTACGCAGCAGTGTATCAAATGGTTTATTGCAAAAGTGGGATCCCCTATTATTTATGATAGCTCTAGGAGTCTTGAATCTCGTAAGGATGTTCTTTTTAAGGAACTTGATAACTGCCTTACTATCATTGGTAGGTAATGCCACCGCCTCGACCCATTTAGACACATACTCAACTACTACCAAAATGTATTGTTTGTTATATGACATTAGGAATGGCCCCATAAAGTTAATACCCCAGACATCAAATAATTCACACACTAAGATGCCTTGTTCGAGCATTTCATCCTTTCTGGAGATATTCCTCGTTCTTTGACAAGTGTCACAAGTCTTAATGTAGCTTTCGACATCCGATTTCATTGTCGGCCAACAGAACCCACTAGTTAAAATTTTCCCCAGTGTTCAAGTGAGTCAAAATGGCCTTTAGCCTCTCTATCATAACACATCCTAATCACAGATGGTACCTCAGACTTAGGTATACATCTCCTAATTACGTTATCGGTACAGATTTTAAACAAAAATGGATCATCTAAAAAATAATCCCTTGCATCATTCAAAAAATTTCTGCACTGAATCATTGTTAACTCTTGGGGAAAAGTGTTACCTACTTTGTAGTTTGCAATTTCTGTAAACCATGGAGTCAAATTTACCATATATAATTGTTCATCTAGAAAAGTGTCTTGGGTGTCAAACTCATCTTCAGAATCTTCTTTTGCAATCGGCAATCGTGACAAATGGTCAGCCACACATTCTCTATACCCTTCTTGTCTTGATCTCAACATCAAATTCTTGCAAAAGCAAGATCCACCTGATCAAACTTGGCTTTGCATCCTGTTTTGACAACATATACCTCAAAGCAGTGTGGTCAGTGTAAACAATTACCTTAGGCAAAACTATATATGATCTAAACTTCTTAAAAGCAAAAACCACTACTAATAATTCTTTTTATATGACCAAATAATTAATTTGAGTCCCATTTTAAGTCTTACTAGCATAATAAATTTGGCAAAAAACTTTTCTGCCTGCTACCCTAATCATGGACCTACTGCCAAATCACTACCGTGGCACAACAATTCAAAGGGAAGGTGCCCATTCGGACTTACCATTATTGGCACATTGACTAACTCCTTTTTCAAAGTACTAAATGCATGCAAACATTAATCACTCAAATTAAACAACTTATCTTCTTGAAGAAATTCAGTAAAAGGTTTATCTATTTTCAAAAAATCTTTAATAAATCTCCTATAGAACCGTGCATGACCTAAAAAGCTTCTCACTAACCTTACAGAACTAGGTAGAGGCAATTTCTCTAGCCAGATCGACCTTAATCCCCTTTCCCAAAATCTTATGACCAAGTACACTACATTCACGAACCATAAATTGGCACTTCTCCTAACTAATTGCCAAATTAGTGTCTTCACAATGCATAAGCACAAAATCTAAATTTTCAAGACAAGATTTAAAATTTTGACCTACCACAGAAAAGTCGTACATAAATACTTCCATAAAATCCTCAATCATGTCAGAGAATATCGCAACCATGCATCTTTGAAAGGTGACCGATGGATTATATAAATCAAACAGTATCCGCTTATAAGCAAATGTCCCGTATGGACTTGTGGTTTTCTCTTGATTAAGAGGGTCCACAAGAATCTGCATATAACCGGATAACCCATCAAACATGTAAAAATAATCATTGTCAGCCATCCTTTCTAACATTTGATCGATAAATGGCAATTAAAAGTGGTCCTTGGATGTGGCATTATTCAGTTTTCTATAATCAATACACATGCGCCTCCCGTTCACCGTTCTAGTGGGAACTAATTCCCCTTTTTCATTTTCCATCATCGTCGTACCTTCTTTCTTAGACATACAATGCATTGGACTTATCCATTGACTACCAAAAAATGGATAAATAATACCTGTGTCTGAAAGCTTGATTAACTCCACTTTTATGACTTCCTTCATATTAAGATTAAGCCGTTTTTGAGGTTGCACATATGGGCTGATATCATCTTCCATATAAATCCTGTGTGTGCAAAACGTTTGGCTTATATCTTTGACATCATGAATGGACCACCCGAACCAATACCCTTTCCTACTCACCTGTCAACAAAGAAGAAACAACCACATGCAAATCTTTAGGTGGTTGGAGAAATACATACTTTAAATTTGCGGGTAGTTATTTCAGTTACAAAGACGGAGGCTCTTCCAAAAATGATTTGGGCACCGACCTAACCTCTCTTTCTAAATTGTCAAACCTACCGCTTATTTAATTGCAATCCTCAATTTCTTCCAATGCTTCAAGATGTTCCTTTTCATTCCTAATGCCCTCCTCTAATTTTCTGTCCTATTCATTACATAAATACTTACGAACACACGCATCAATAGGTTCAGAAGTATTAACATAATTGCAATTCTCCCTATCTAATGGATATTTCATCTAATTGTACATATTAAAACTTACCTCTTCATTTTGTAACCTTAGTATCAACTTTCCTGCTTGGACATTAATTAAGGTGCGATTGGTTGCATAAAATGGTCGTCCGAGAAGAATTGGAACAACATTATTATCTTCCATATCCAAAACCACAAATTCTGCAGGAAAAATAAATTTATCTACATTTACAAGTATGTCCTCCATGACTCCTTATGGTATCGTTGTTGATCTATCCGCCAGTTGCAATGTCATATTTGTGGGCTTAAGATCTCCTAACCCAAGCTTCTGAAACATAGAAAGGGGCATCAAATTGATGCTGGTTTCCAAATCAAAAAATGCATTTGAAATATTCAAATTCCATATTTGACATGGGATTGTAAAACTCCCCCTATCTTTCAATTTTGACAGATTCTTATTGCTTACTATTGCTAAGCACTCCTCCGTTAGTGCCACCACTTCATTTTCTCCTAGCTTTCTGTTACTTGTAAGTAATTCCTTGAAAAAATTTTCATAAGCGGGCATTTCTTGTAATTCATCTATCAAAGGTAAATTAAAATCCACTTTCTTAAATTTTTCAAGGAATTTAGACTACTTCTAATCAAGTTTATCTTTTTTCATCCTTTACGAAAAAGGAAATTTAAAAGTGTAAGTCCTAACTGGATCAGAAGCATTCTCATTTTTTATTATTAGCATTATTAAGAGAAATTTTAGAAATTTTAGAATTTTCAAATTGTGAAATGAGGTTGCTTACCTCTCCCCGAATCACTACTTACCTGTGGAGATAGAGGTTGACCCTTGGCCTTAGAAGTTGAAATCTCTACCTCTTTTCCACT
The DNA here is from genome assembly GCA_948330485.1 of Euphorbia neoarborescens. Classification (NCBI taxonomy): domain Eukaryota; kingdom Viridiplantae; phylum Streptophyta; class Magnoliopsida; order Malpighiales; family Euphorbiaceae; genus Euphorbia; species Euphorbia neoarborescens. The sequence goes on from CAOJCR016234477.1 coordinate 4,171, forward strand.
TGTCAAAGTGATTTCTTTGGCAGCCTCCCATTGGTTCCTATTAGGGTTCTGTTTGGTAGTACTTGGGAGACTGTTAGAAGGCCTCTCTTGGCTTTCCCTACTCAACTGAGCAACCTGATTACTCAAATATCTACATAATGCCTCCTTATCAGTAATTTTAGCTGAAGTCACTGTAAGCATAGATGAAATATCTTTTATCAAAGACATAATACCTTCATCTTGTTTCAGAGGTAGAGCCGGAAACAGGAGAGGTTAGCTATACTGAAGTGCTAGGGCCTTACCTAACCCCTGATTCTAGTGCTCATTGTAAAACTCAAGAGAAGGTTTCAACACATTTTGATTGTTACCATATAAAAAGTTTGGGTGTTGAAATCTCCGCCCATAATTATTATTGTTATTATATGAATTGTTGTAAAAGTTAGAATTATTATACCTGAAGTTTCCTCCTGCATAATTTGCATATTCGGATCCTTGGGAAAATTGACTACCGACTTCATAGTATTGACTTGGGTGATCTCCTCCGTACGTGACACATATCACCGATTCAGGTGCCTCATTCATACTCAATTTTTCCATCACCATGTCGAGCTACTTGTTCATCACATCTATACTTATTGAATTTGGACCACCTTCAGCTACATGGATGTCCTACCACAAAGTACTTTACCTCTCCAATTCCTCGAATAATGCTTCAGCTTCACTTGGCATTTTTTTTAAAATGTCCCACCTGTAGAAGAATCTACAATGGCACGATTGTTAAGTATTAAACCATGATTAAATGTGCTTACTTGACTCCAATACGGTATGTCACGGTGAGGGTAATTCCTAGTGACCTCTGAAATCTTTGCCAAGCTTGAAACATAGTCTCTGTTTTGAATTAACGGAACACAGATATCTCTTTTTTTAATTGCACCATCTTTGAAGGTGGGAAGTAGTATGCTAAGAATTGTTCTTCTATCTCATCCCATGAATTTACAGAACCAGGTCGTAGTGGTCTATACCACTCTCTAGCTCCTCCGTTAAGTGCAAAAGGGAAAAGCTTCAACCATATGACATCTTGCGGGACTCCATTCAACTTTACCGTATCCACAATCATTAAAAATCTATCTAAGAAATAGTTAGGGTTTTCAGATATACCTCCGCTGAATTGCATGCTTGATTGCACTTACTGAATTATGTTAGTCTTTAGCTCAAAATTATTGGCTGTCACAGGTGGAAGTATCACACTAGCTCTGTTCGTTGGTCTGTAGGGAGCAATGAAATCTGAAATTTTTCTCTCCTTCCTACCGCCATTCTCATGACGGTGCTCAGCCTCTAATCTTTGCCTTAACTTAGGGTCCCTTGCATCCCATTCAGCTCTTTCGACTTCGAAAGCATCTCTTTCCCATTGTAACATTTTGATTTAATCCCTTAAATTTGCCTCTTCCATAGCTACTTCTAAGTTCCTTCTTGCCCTTCAGTTGCTGTGTAAAGTATGCTCAATTTATAGATCGAAGAACAATGGGTTAGAATAGCATGTGTGCATAAACCGAAATAACTCTAAAAATGAAATTAAAGAAATTTAAAATAAAAATAAAAACTAAAAAATTAAATAAGTAAATAAAATGCTCAAATCAAATAGTTGACCATTGGCTCGATGTCATAGGAAAATTATTTTCCCAACAACGGCGCTAAAAACTTGATAGGTGTTGACGATAGCTATAAAACTATACTCTGATCACTCAACTCTAGGGCAGTGTACCCTATCATTGTCAAGTAATAAAAATCTAGTCTAAAAGTCCAGGTATCGATCCCACTGGGAAATACCCTACAATCACCTAACTAGTGGGGTTTCAAATTCGTTTGAGCGAAATAAAAAAGGAATAAATTGCTGAAAATTAAATCTAAAGTACTCTAAACTAAATTACCCTAATGATCCACATTCAACTTTATTCATACTGAAGATGAAAACACAATCTAGCGTCTTGTTTGATTTGTAAATATTAATGGGGATGGCTTTATTTAATCAATTCAAGGTCAAAACATGCAAAAACTACTAAACCCTAATCATGCAAATCAAATAATCAAAACTAGCAACTCTAGGTCTAATGTTGCTTCCTAGCTATATTTCCTTATTTAGAGACGGTTTAGCTCTAGAGATCAGAAAATAAGAACCTGTATGTTCCACGGAGTTATCAATTCCAATGGTTGCCTAGGTTTTAATCTAGGTAGAGTTACGGATATGAACTCAGTGAATTAAGGACTTTGTAAGACTAGATCGATTTCAAAATCAAACACAAATAGATGAAATAATAATTAACACGCAAATCCAAAACCCTAATTTAATAAAACAAAGATGGAATGATTTAATAAATCAATCACTAATAATTAGGTTGTAAGCTCACATCAAATTAAAGAGAAATGAGAAAAGTAAAAATTATGCCCTATTCCAACTGACAGGATCTTATCGGTATGAAAATGCGGAAGGAGAACTGCTATAAAAATGCTGAAATTCAATCAAGAATCGCGAATCGCGAATGGGAAGATTCTGTATGTAATAAGCACATCAACCTTAGTTGAAAAGTCTCAAAGTCCAAGAATAAACCCTAAAAGCTTCCTCAAGTTCTCGGTACAATATTGAATGAAAGATCAACACTAATAATGTTCTAAAGCAACTATTTATATTTTTTCTAAAGCAAAAGAAAGTCCCTCAAACAAATAGGGTTAAAATAGGGAAAGAAAATAAAAGTTAGGGTTAGAATAAGAGAAAACTATGTCTAAAATAATTCAGGTTGAAAAGCTAGTCGAGGTCAAGTATAATTACTCCAGGTCGAGTAATTGCTTCTGTTTCTTCGCTTCTATATACGAGTGTTGGGCTCGAGTTTAGTGATTTTACTCGAGGTTAAGTACTCCTACTCAAGATCGAGTACTGTGTTGTTTAACTTAAGTAAAGCTTTTGTAACTCTCCTTCTATACTTGATTTCCTGGCTCATCGAGTACAATGGTTTCCAGCTCGAGTATAATGCTTTCCTATCCTTCTTGATTCCCGTCTTCTCTTGGCCATAACTCTCTCATCTGATTTCTAAGTCTGATGATCTTAGACTTGTTGGAAAGCTTGCTACACGAACTTTATCTTTTCCTTGATGTCCATCCTCAAAATCGGCCTCCAACTGCCTCAAAATTTGGTTCAAAGATCTGAACTCGTTCACGCTCTATAATCAGACTCCATTACCATTTCCTTACTTGTAATCAACTTCGGCTTCTACCCCTGCATAATCAAGCTCATAAAATGGGTCAAAATAACCAAGTCCTTAGTCCCACAACCTTGGACAAAAGAAAACTAACACAAATAAAGAACAACCACCAAATTGCACATAAAGCCTAAACTAACCTAGAACGGGTAAAATGGATGAAACACAACACGAAAACGTAAACAAGTTAAATAACCCATCATCAAAGTCTCAGTAACACCTAGAAGATAAGGTCAAAATCGACCTTAGCACTTGCCCATGTCCTAACCTCAAGGTACCGTCCCTTAAGAGTTTAATCCACTAAGAATTCTTTCAGGGTAGAATCCAAATCTTTACAACTTAGTCTAATCTGCTCGATAGAGTACCTTTCTCTTCAAGATTGCTAAGCTACCATTACTGCTTACCCTTAGTAGTAAGTTTTGAGAGTTTTGAAATTAGAAGTGAAGAAAGAACACAACTGATGAACACCAATAAACAAATTTCTTTCTTCTACTTGCAGAATTTTCTTCACAAAGATAAAATTATCTTTTCTCTATAGCTTTTGTAATTTATTTTTGTTTTCTTATATCTGCACTTGTGAAGACTTCCTCTATTTATAAGGATCTAGAAAAACTAGTCATTTGTGGCTGGTCCTCGAATCTAAATTTCGACTCTTTGATAGAGCATCATCTTTAATCTTCAACATTGTCTTGTCTTATCTGTTGGAGAAAATATTGAGTTGATTTTGCTACCAAATCTGGGTAGGTGCTAAAGTCAATTATGATTTGCTTCCTTTTTGCCTTTCTATGAAATGCTTTCTAAGTTTTAAAAGATACCTTTCCATTTTCAACAAGATAAGATAATTTTAGCTGCAAACTTTTAAATAGACATGTTATAAAAGCAGAGTTATATGTAATAATAGGATAATCCATTTAGGATTAAAAAATCATTTTTTGAAAAACACTTAGGAATTAAAATTGGTCATCTTCAAAACCTAATTTAAAAATAGGGTTCCAACAATCTCCCCCATTTTGTTGATGACAAAACAAATTTTAAATCTGACTACCTAAGTGAGGATAAACGAAATATTTTTACAAGAAAGATTGGTACTTAAAAAAATAAACATAGGTAACTCAAGAAAATGAAAGCAATCATTCATTGATCAGATGCATGTATACATTGAAATGATGAATAATTGAAAAATGGAACATTTTAACATTACCTCCAAACTCCTAAGAATCTAACAGAAAAACCGAAGAAGATTTAGAGGAGTTGGGTTCAGATGGTTTGGCTTTGGAGTCAAATTTTTTCTCCCCCATTTTGTCAACATCTGAAGCAGAGGATGTTCCAGGCACAGGAATTTTTCTAGAAGAAAGGTCTTAAGAAGTTCGCTGGAACTGGACTACATTGCTTTGGATTTCACCATTAAAGCCGTCTACTCTGTCTGAGCTTCAGTAGAAAACGTCTTCTATTACATTAGCTTATTGCCCAAAAAGGTTAGAGCCTTTGTGCTCCAGACTAAATTCTTTGAAAATTTGGAGCTTAAGTTCTGAATAATTCTATGAAGAGTCGAAGATAAGGTCTTTACATCTGATTCGATTTTGGAGGTTTTGGAAGTGTATGCAATCAGGTCAGAAGATATTTTGGACTGATTAGCTTTGTTTGATTCAAGAGACGTATTTAGAGGAAGAAAAATCTCTCTGAGAGTATCATTCTTTGAGTTCATTCCATTGACACTTTCATTGATTAGGTTAGTAAGGAACTCAAAGTCTTTTTGGAGTTAACCTCTGACCAATGAGATAAATGCTGGTCCGGTGGGCAAAGTCTTTAGGATGGATTGAAACTGATTAAGTTGACTGAGCATGCTAAGTTGAATGGTTTCTTCTTGATCAAACAGGTTAAAAGAAGAAGTGGCTTATAGAGCAACAACATTATGAACCATAGCCTTCAAAGTGCAGAACTCAAGGTTTGAAAGAATTTTTTCATCCATCACAGAAGATGGAATGGTTTCCATGTCATTTGAGGGGTAGATGGAGAAAAATTTTAAGATTTCAATGATAAGCGAGCCATAGGGTAGAAAATTTTTAGGCTACATCATTTGGGAAAGAAGTAAAAGTGGGACGTTGAGGGGTTGGTTCTCCAGAATATGCCAAATAATGTAGAATTCGAATTTAGAAACGGAGTTTTTTTGTATCGTTTTGGAACTATATACTGGGAAGTAATATAGTGAGCTAACCTGGCATCCCGAGAAGGGTAAGTGGAGATGATTTCTCTAAAAAGGTCGTTTGGGACTAGGCAGCTGGAATTGAAATCTTCAATATTCTTCTCATCACCAGCTTTTTAAAGAATATTCCCAGCAACATCTAACTCGAGCAATTCACCCAAGATTTTTGGGGTGACTGTTTTCTTCTTCCCTCGTATATTCATATGAAAGTAGTCACTTCTTTGACTATCGCAGCTCATGTTGATGTAAAACTCCATAATCAGATCTTCAAAGGTAAGGGATTGAATGTTTAGGAAGGTTTTCCATTATTGCTACCAAATCCATGTTTTGAAAGTTTTGTAGGTAGAGATTGTTGGTGTGCCCTAGCCCGTAGGCATAGGTTCTTTTGTATATATAACATTTTAGTGGTTCACTTATTGTTTATATACATTTGTGTTATTGAATAAAGGCATTAAT
>CAOJCR016234745.1:0-12043 GCA_948330485.1 Euphorbia neoarborescens
TATATAAGATATAATTTAATATATGGCATATATTTTATGGTGAAGGGTGAGATAGTTTTATTAATTGAGAATTAATAAAAGTACTAGGGGTTAATTTATAATTATAACAAAATAGGAGATGTAATTATAATTAAATATCAACCTAACCCTAATAATATAAATACATAAGATGTATTTATTTTAATTAACCTAATTTTGATTAGTTTTGAGAAAACTAAAAACCCTAGTCACCACCATTGAGTTTTTCGAAAATTAGGGTTCTCTACCTTAGGATTTTCGATTCTTTCATTCAACTAAAGAAGAGTTCTTTGATCCCGGCACTAGCACGCGGTGAATAGATCACTCCGAGTGGACCATCCGTAGAGGGAATCTCCGTTGCTTCCTAATCTGATCGGTATTTTTGTGCTTCAAGAGGTAAATCTTTAACTCTTCCTTCCAATCTTCGCGAAACACCTGGATCCGCGGTGATGGGGATTTTAATTCTTTCCGCTGTGCATGTGTATTTTAACCGCTTGAAAATCCCTACAAAAGTGATAACCTAATATTTGCATGCGATCTAAACTATTAAAGTGAACTCAATTGCCATGATTTGTGATGAAGATATGTAAAAGTTAAGTTGCTTAGATTGAATTTATATATGTTGTGTGTGGTGGTTATCTGAAGTAATTATGTTTTTGGTTGTCCTAAATCAGTGAATTATAGAACTGAACTTGGGTGAATTACTTTAGACAGGATTATAACTTTTATTCTACGTTCCTACATGAGGACAAATAGGATTTAGTGGTGGGGATGTGTTAACACTCATAATTTGCATGTTTTAGACCGATTTTCATGTGGTTAATGGGTCTTGATTGACATATTTATAGGACAAATTATTATTGTTTGCGTATTTGTGCTTGTAGGTTCAGAGTCGATGATTTTAGAAGAAAATCGGGACCAATTGCTATGACACGGGAATGAGCATTGATGAAACATGACTTTAATGAAGTACACAACCTCGTGTAACGGAGGCCAACTCGTGTGATTGGATTAGTTACTGTCAGTGAGTTTACACGACCTTGAAGGACCTACACGTCCTATTTTATGGGAATGAATGAAACTATAAGCTTGTGCATCGGTTGATTATATGGTAATTGAGGATATGGATACTTGTGGACCTCACATGGTACTGGATAGATCCATACTGGAAACACAACATAGTATTGTCATCATAAGTGTTTCTTGAGAGCATTACAACACTACATGGGATCTCATACACTTTGGCATACACCTAACGGGTACATAAAATGATGCCAAGTATAGGTATGATTGGGTATACCAGTGAACATGTATGTGTTGTGAATGTGTCGATGGGATTACCACTCAGAACCCACTGAGATGATATCAGCAGCCACCTAGTGGAATGGGGTTGTGAGTTTGCAGTCACACCTAAATGAGTTCGGTATTCATTTGTCTTTACAATCTATTCAAGATCGAGAAAGTTATAGTAGTGTGGGATGACAGAGCCATATCCCTTACTATGTATAAATTTAAATATCAGCTGGTAAGGGATAATACAAGAACAACTACAGGGACAAATTTTCTCTTTTAGAGATGCTACGAGCTGTCTCAATTGGGAGCTATCGTGCGTTTACTAGAACCCATTGATAGTCTATAGTACTTGTGCGTACTGCCAACATATAGACAATCTCTCAGGATCTTTCACATTAATCTTTTGGCTTTGGATTAGTTTGTCAATAAGTTTGAGTTAATTAATTAAATAAATAAATATGGATTACAGAAATCATATTTTATTTAATTAAAAATTAAATCTAGTATATTTAATTAATTGATGTATATAGTGTGATTATTTAATTGGTAATTAATTGAGTTACACATAGTAAATGATTAACTGAATTAATTACATGTAATTATAATTCATTAAATTTATTATGAATAAAATTTAATTAGTTTATAAGCAATTGGAATTAATTTGATTTTAATTAAAATCTAATTATGAAAATCGACATATTTAATTAAATTAATTTATAGTTAAAATCAATTAATCAATTTATCTTAAGGTGAAATTAAGAATTAAAATATAATGTATGAATTTAATTAATAGGTTAAAGAATTAATTTTGATGCGGTAAAATTTAATTGTATCGGTCACAATTAATTAACACTACGAAAGAAAGTCGAAACTTCCATAATCACTAGGTTGGACTGCGTGGGTTAGCCGTGTCTAACTAGAATTAGCAGAGTTAATTTAATTAAGGGAAAAAGGAGAGAAACTAGATATAATTCTAGAGATGTGTGTTTTTTACAATAAAGAACGCAATGAAATATTTTCTTCCTTCATCCCTTGCAATTTTCAAAAAAACCCTAATCCCAAACTCTACCCCGCTAGCACGAATCTCATTCGTAGAGAGGATCATGCATCTGACTTGGGCATAATCTCCAGTGGATTCTGCAGTAGTCTGTAGAAGAGATAGAAATTTTAAGTTCCCTTTGAACAACTTTTAATTTTGTTTCTTCTATACCCTATTATATTCCTAATGAGATTGATTAGTAATCTGATCCCATAGATCTAAGCTACGGTTCCCTTAGAATCGGATCCAAAACTTCTAAAAGACAATTCTGCTGCGCCTGATGAATTTTTGGGCTGAATCTGGTTTCCAACACTGCCTTCTATGGCTCTGGTGAACATGAAATTTTACAACCCGCCACGATTATTTGGTGTTGATTTCAGTGGTATGCTAATATTTTCAGAAATCTAACAAATGTTTTTATATATTTTACTAGTGAATGATTTTACTATATAATTTCGACAAAAAATGATAAATGATTTGTATCAAAACCATTAAAAACACATTATATTCGCAAATTTATCAAGATACAGAGTTGAATACATCAATCTTTAAACGTAATGGCCCTGATACCAATGAAGGTTTACTTGAAACCTGACTTAAAAATCGAAATAAATTTGATACATTTTGTTTGCAATAGAAGACTTGTTTTTTAGATTATCTCTAAACAGTCCCACATTCATGGCACTAGGATAACACCTGATTGCCTTTCCTACACATATTTAAGAGGAGACATAGTACGAGTTATCTCCATAAATTCTTTCAGCAAATGAAGAAGTCAATTTTCAGGAAATATTTTTTGACAGAACTTATCTGATCCTTTTTTAAGATCAGTAGCAAAGTCATTTTTCCTACAATTTATGGAAATCCACTATCTATAGGGATTGACAAAATTTTACATTTGATATCTATAATTTATTAGTAATATTTTAGTCTCCAATCCAATTGATATTGTTAATGGCGGATTAATTATACCAATAATATGGAATGAGTTTTTCTCTTCAGAAATTCCTAAGCAAATTTAATTTATATCAATTTTTTTGGGAAAATTACAAACAAAAATCCCTGTGGTTTAGAGTTTTTGCAATTAAGTCTAGAGTTTTGGTTTGTTACAAATTGAGGACTATGGTTTACTTCTGCTAGGAAATTAAGGATATGGTTTGATGTCAGTTAAGTTTACTGAAGTGGCGAGTGGCATAATTATTCAAACACTGTTCATTATCTTCTTCTTCTCCACCTCCTTCTTCATCACCTCCTCCTTTTTTTCTCCTTGCAAGCATCTTTGATATTACTCAGCCGAATTTTCAAGATTCTTAGTCTTATAATGGTTTACTAATTTCCATTTTCTTAGGCTTATAATATACTTCTACTTGTACTAATTTAGTTTTCGATCCCAAATAAGGCTGAAAATAATACAAGAGGCGGGTGAATTGAGCCTTTTAAAAAATTGTTAAGTAAATAAGACAGTTTGAAAATACTTATACTTTTTAAGTAAAATTCAGTAAGATAGTTTCTCAGAATACTGAGAACTGAGACTGATCAGTTTGGCTGGCTTCTGTAGGTAGACTGAAGGCTGATGTACTCCTTTAGGTAGACAAGGCTTTCAGCAGACTAACGTTTAGTTCTACTTGTCTATTTTTGAAGTATTTCTGAAAGGTTAGTACAACTTGTACTTTATCAGTAGCTATAGTTAGCAGATTTTAGTAATATAGTGAAAGAGTTCAGTATAAGTATTGAGCAATTCAGAGTAAGTAAAGAGTTGAATTTAGAAAATAATTCTCAGAGATTTATACCAGTTTGGCACACACTTGCCTACATTTAGTCCTCCAGGTACCGTCCCTTGAGAGTTCAATCCACTAAGAATCTTTCAGGTATAATTCAAACCTCTTTACAACTCCTTCTATCAGCTTGACTGAGTACCGTGCTCTCAAGCTATTTAAACTAATCCCACTTCTTACCCTCAGCAGTATAAAACAGGTGATTTTGAAAGTTTTGTAATGGAAGAAAGATTTACAAATGAACACTTAGAACACTCAAGGTTTCTTTCTTCTAAATACAGAGAATAACAATGGTTAAGCTCAATTTGATTCTTTATTTATCTATGCATGCTTCGTGTATCCTTCTTATCTTTATCATTTAAAGAGTTCCTCTATATATAATGATCCAGCTAGACTAGCCGTTAGAGGCTAAGTCATTGAATCGGACCGTTTGACAGTAGGGAGGATCTTTGTCTTCTTTATCAACGACATCTTTCCATTGCTGACTGAGGCAGATTATGTGCTTGATTTGGTCTTCATTTTGTTTCTCAAAATGGTAGGAGACAAAAGTCAAACTTTGAAGCTTTCCTTTTGCTAATCCTTTAATAGCTACCAAAAAGATGCTTTCCTTAAATGGTTTAGACAAGGATACCTTTATTCTGCACACTCTCAGCTACATCAAAAGCAATAATAATAAAGGAAAGAGATAAATTAACACATTTTATTTACAAAAACACTTTAATAATTAATTTTGTTATCTTCAAAAACCTTAATCAAAATAGGGTTCCAACAATCTGTCCCATTTTGATGATGACAAAACAAATTTAAAATCTAATTGTTTAAGAGTTTTTAGAAAGTTAATATTGCAGTCAGTTTGTTTCAGTCTAAGTGTGAGCACGGGATTTTTATCCTAGGGAAATGATGAAAACGGCACTCACCAATACTTTTTATGCCTTCGTATCCATATAAGTTGATCTGAGAACTCCGGTATCTGTGCTACAAAAACCCAAACTAAGTGTTTCTCAAATAATTTTAATGGGCTAAACACACACATACACGTGTGGAACTAAGGCCCAATTGGACCCAAACACATACCTTAGGCCCACATCCATATCCAAGGCCCAAAAACCCAACGAAATATCTCTCCCTAATTTAAAATAAAAATAAATTCAAATCAGATTTTTGAATAAAAAATAGAGAAAATAATGGAAAAAATAAAAGAAATATCACTAAGAAAAGAAAAGAAAAAGCAAAAAGAAGGATGGTGCATTAAATGAAAAGTGAAGTAAAGGTATGGGCTTTAGTGAGGTTAAAAGAAAACCCATGCATTTGGATTGGGGGGATGTGCACATCACCTTCTTTTTCAGCAGCAACTCTTCCCAAAATTTTTCTGCAACTTCACTTTCTCAATAAAAACTCTTAACTCCATCTTCAAACATCACCTTCAACCTTTCTCCAAAAAATGAACCCCTCTTTCTTCTTCGTTGTTTTTTCTTTTTCTAACTTCAAACTTGGAAACCATCCGAAAGCAACTCTAAAGGCAAGAGATTTAGTACATAAATCTTCTTTCTTTGAGGGTTTTAGACACCATATCAATACACCCGGGAAAGAAACACACTTGGTTTGGTCCTTCGACGGAGATAAACAGAGCAAACTCGGGGTTCTAGACTCACAACATGTGGAATTTACAGAATTTAGGTAATCTCTGACCTCTAAACTCCTATCATTAAATTTAATTTCTGTTCATGCATGCTTTTGAAGAGATTTTTATGTAAAAACCTATAAACATTTGCAAATAACCAGAAGTCGTAACTTTGTTCGAGGAAACACGAGTACACTGGGAAAATGGATGTATAATAACCAAAGATCTCCCCTTTTGGACTATATTTATGTACCTTGGCCGTTCTGGAGTTTATGGGGATGAGATCGAACTTAAAATGAATAAAATAGGACTAAATATGCATGTGTTTGATTTTTGAGTTTAATGTCTTGAAAGTGAGTTTCTTCAAACTAAAATCATGTTTTGACACGCTAAAAATAGTTAATATTGGAATCCCGAGTGTCCCGAGGTGGTTTCGTCTCCTGATCAAAGTTTCAAAAACAAAAAATGAAAAAATAAAAAAATAAAAAAAGTTCAGATGCCTGTACTCGCCGAGTACAGGCTGGTACTCGGCGAGTAACAGGTCGAGTAAGGGTACAGACCCCTTACTCGAGCTTGTACTTGATGAGTACGAGCTCGAATAGGGGGACTGCCCCCTGTACTCACCGAGTACTTGCCAGTACTCACCGAGTACTTGCCAGTACTCACAGAGTATAGGCCTCATTTCCCCCCTTCGGACCTGTTTTTGACCCGATTCTCGATTTTCTTATTTCTTTTGGTTTTTCCTTCAATAAAATGATGTTTTCTTAAAAATAATATCCCAACATTAAAGATTTTTATCAACCGTATACACTTCATGCATTTTGTTCGTTTGGGCTTTTACTTACGTTTTACTCGAGATGAATTGATGTATGCCAATAAATTAGCACGTTATATATTCGCATTTGAGACTTAGATTTCAGATTCTGCAAATCTACGTTAGCATCTAGAAAACCATATCAGGAAATCGGGTTTAGGGCCGCTAATACAAATCAAGAAAGGGAATTATTTCCCGGATACAAGACTTGCTAAAAATTGCATGCTTTAAACTAAAACCGAGCCAAATGTTTTCTAAAATAACAATCACCATAAACCCATACGAAAATAAGCTAAAACATTTTCGCGTCATCACGAGACCATCTTTCAGCCCAAACCGCTTGACCCAACAAATCAGGTTAGATTGAGCGGCTGTAAGAGAATGACCTTTTTTTAAAAAGAAATAAAAATTGGTTTGGAAAATGTTTTTGGGAATGCAAATTTTGTTTGGGTAAGCCAAATAAAATCCTTAAGCAATTAAGTACGTGCATAAACAAAGGCTTTAGGATTCAGTTTTTAGAAGAAATCCAAATATTATAAATCAAAATTGAAAAGAAAACATTTTAAAAGAAATTTGGACTCGAATCTCTAAAAAACAATATTTGGAGTTGCCACCCAGTTCCAAGCTCTATCGAGAATTAATTCACGCTCTTACTCGAATCCTAAGTCTCGAATCCAAAATCGTGATCTAGAGATCAGATTCGGACAAGGAACTTACTTATCCTCTTTCAAAAGATGTTTAAGAAATTAACAATATTTTAAAACAAAGTGTTTTTATTTGCAAAAAGCCTAAGTTGATTTTAGTTTGTATTTTTAGGTGATCGCGCATACAAAAGCGGTAAATAAAGTACAAAAAATTAAACACACATTTATAACCCCATCGAAATCACGAATCCTAACTAAAGGGGATTACATCAAAATCAAAATGGGGAATGGGGTATACACGATGCCCCTAGACACATAAGAGTTTGAGGGAATGCATGACCTACTTCGTTATGAGGTGATCGTGTTAAGGAACGACATGGTGCGACTCCTAGGTTATGCCTAGTGTTGAACATGTAAGAAGGAAGGACCTAATACATGCTATGAAGGAAGAGTTCATAACTAAGTATGATGCGGTAGGATGTTGGATATGGAACCACATCGTAAGGTACAATATGGACGTGTGTTGTGGTGCATGTTAAGGCACTTCATGATGAATGGTATGGAATCATATAGTATGAATGAGATGGCATTATGTTGATGATGGATGACATAGCATCTTGTGGTATAAATGACGTGGCATTATGTGTTGAAGATGGATGACATGGCATTGTGCGTGATGTATGGCAAGGCATGGTGTATGGTGCATGACATAGTATCATGTGCTGATAATTCATGGCATGGAATTATGAATGGCATGGCGTAATGCATGGTATGGCATCGTGTGTTGATGCTGCATGGCATGACATTGTATGGCATGGCATAATTCATGGCACGATATAATGCATAGCACAGAATAATGCATGGCATGGCATTGTGCATGGCATGGCATAATGTGTTGATAATGCATGGCATGGCATTATGTGTGATGCATGACATGGCATCATGTGATATCCATGACATGGTATAACTCATGTTGATGATGCATGACATAGCGTGGAATATGTTGGTGGTGCATGACATGGCATTGTGTATGACATGGCATAAGATATATTGATGATGCATGGTATGGCATTAGTCGTGACATGGCATCATGTGGCATTACATAGTAATGGATGACATGGCATTTGGGAGTAACATGGCATCCTGTAGTGAAACATGGTATGGCATCTTATATAATGCATGACATGGCATAATGTTTTGTTGATGCATGGCATGGCATTATGCATGGCTTGACATCAAACATATTGGTGATGCATGGCATGGCATCACGATGTGTGATATGATAGATAGACTATAATGTGCAGACAGAATCTGAACATGCAGCACAGGCTCTCCGTTAGATTAGTGGTGCAGGTTAGACATGTAAGATGCACTAAAGTACCCTATATGCATGACTGTGATGATGGGTGGTCGTATGAAAATGAAACCTAAGCCTAAGCATGTGTACAATGTTACATTTAGAAATGAAGATACACACAACCAAGATCAAGTAGCATGCAAGAACGAACCTATGTTTTTAACTCAGGTCGGTGAGTCTCTACTATTTCTAGAAGAGGTTTCTTTACCATCGATGCGAACATGGAAAAGCCGAAGCTAATGGATTAATTTTTATGTTCTGGAAACCTAAAGGAAGTTGTTACGGTTCTATACGCAGGAAAGTCAAGTCCGGATAGCAAAGGAGGTTCCCATAGCAAAATATACCATCTTTCTCTCCCCAAATAGGTTCAAATGAGAAGATTAAGGTACGAGGCTATCGGTGGCTTCCCAATAGGTACACTTATGAACTGGCACACATAAATGCACTTTCTTGAGAAAGTCGGGATAGGTATGGTGTCCTAAAGTGGTGAGGTGCAAAGTGTGTCTATTGAAATGCATATGCAAAAAAATAAAAATATGTTTAAATGCAAATAAAAACACTTTATTTGAAAATAATGTAGATTTCTTTAAAAATCTTTTGAAAGAATCTTTCAATAGCTTGTCGAAAATTTCTTTTCAAAATTTTTAAAGTTTGAGAACCTTTGTCAAAAAATTTGAAAAGAAAAGTCCCCAGCGGAGTTGCCACTGTGAGCGGATGACCTTTTTTTAAAACGAAATAAAAAGTGGTTTGGAAAATGTTTTTGGAAACAAAAATTTTGTTTGGGTAACACAAACAAAATCCTTAAGCAATTAAGTACGTCCATAAACACGGGCTTTAGGATTCGGTTTTTAGAAGAAATCCAAATTTTGGAAATCAAAGTTGAAAAGAAAAAATTTTAACAGAAATTTAGACTCGAATCTCTAAAAAACAATATTTGGAGTCGCCACCCAATTCCAAGCTCTATCGGTAATTAATTCACGGTATTACTTGGATCCTATGTCGCGAATCCAAAACCGTGATCCAGAGATTGGGTTCGGACAAGGCACTTACTTATCTTCTTTCAAAAGACATTTAAGAAATCGACAATATTTTAAAACAAAGTGTTTTTATTTGGAAAAAGCCTAAGTTGATTTTAGTTTGGATATTTAGGTGATCGCGCATGCAAAAGGTAAATAAAGTATGGAAAAATTAAACACACATTTACAGCCCAATCGAAATCACGAATCCTAACTAAGGGGGATTACATCAAAATCAAAAGGGAAAATGTGATGCATCATGCATCATATTATTAAACGTACATGCGTAATTGAGATATTAAATAAACACAATGCACAACATCATGCTTGAAATGGATATATGATAGAGAACAGGGAGTAATGTTAGCTCAGGGTTATTCATTGAGGGGGACATTTAATCCAACTATGTTATTCGAATCAAACATTTTCGACAGAAAGATAGACTCGTAATAGCCCAAAAACATTTTTAGTTCAATTCGGATGGGCACATGCTGATTGTTATTTTAGAAAAAGTTTGGCTCGATTTTAATTTTTTTGAAGCATGCAATTTTTGGCGAGTCGGCCATCCAGAAAATAATTTCCTTTATTGATTTGTGTTAGTGGCTCTAATACCGACTTCCTGACACAGCTTTCCAGATGCATATATAATTACGGGAAATTAAATTGTGGAAATTTGAATCTAGGCATTTGAACAATCACAATCACCATGCGATAATAAAAATAAAGGCTAAAAATAAAAATGACTCATGAATGCCAAGAATAAATAAAAAGCAAAATGTAAAAATACACGTTTCGAGATTTAATAGGTCTCATATTACGCCTTTCAAGGCTGCGGATTTATTCTCTGAATTATTGAGAAGCTCAAAAAGAAAAGATTTTTAACCTTTAGAAGGAAAATTGGATTTTGAAAATGTATTTAGGTTTGATGGAACTACGTCCTTAAACCTAAACACCTTACTGTGAGATGAATCACCTATGGAGGCGGTCGTCTACAATGGTGCTGATTGAAAAATTGAAATCCGTTCAAAAGATTTAAAGTCGACTTCCAAAAAGACTTTGGAAAACAAAAGCAAAGGTCTACTGGTGACCCAAAATGGCAAGCATAAACGAAAACGAAATTATTTTTGGAATTCTTTTTTATTTTAGTCAAGTAAACAGACAAAATACAGTAAATAAAAAAACTAAGGCCAGAACGGATCTATTTTTGACTAGAAACAAAAGATTGACATGAATACTAATTAACACATCGTAAAGTCCTAAAGTTGAAACAGAATTAAAACTTAAAAAAAAATCCAAATAAAATAGAATGAAAATGAAGATATGCGAATTTACAATGAACAGAGATATATAACGAGGATGCTAAAGAAAAATAGGAAACATGGTAATACAAGGCATGACAGTAATTTGAGTAAAAGGAATACTCAAATCTAAGGGATTGCACAAACACAAAACAAACACCAAATACTGTAGAAGATTTAAGAGTATACCGACAATTAGGAAGGCAGTAAATACAAACCAAACACAGATTATCAAATAAAAAAATAAAAAAAATTAAACAGACAGAGATAAAACAAAAGATGCAACAATAGATAGTAAACGATATTGAACTTAAACTAAAAATTGATTGAAAACTCAAGAAGTAGAAAAACAGATTTGTAAATGCAAAAAAAAAAAAAGAAAAAAACTGTGGAAATGGAGTGATTAGAGGCTGTATATGTGTTTTTGAAATATAAAAACACAACTCAGACAATATAACTAATTCTAACGAACACAGACGAAGACAAAGCACTAAAATAATAAAAACAGAACAGATGAAAATACAAAGTAATTGAACAACCAGCAGCTATTGAGCTCTTTCGAAGAAAGTCAGATAAGAAACACACTTGCAGAATATCACAACACTTCGATACGGGTTTGAGGTTATACCTGATCTCTGATGGTGTTCTGATTGTATCCCGGCTTCAACTCACAACTACAATTGCGTACCCAGTCTCCACCCGAAAGTTCGATCTCTCTTTCTCTCTTTTCTTACCCAAGTCCTCCCTCTCTCTCTCTCAAAATCATGCACCACTCATAATTTTTGTCTATCCATTTTTTTTGAATCTCTCAACAGCTCTCTTCGTTAATGGCCCCCTTCATTCGAAAATCCCTCTCCCTTAAATTAGGGTCCTCCTTTCCTCCCCATTTCGTACTGCCCTCCCTTCCTCTAAAATTCACAGCTCCTCCATTTAATTCCCCTAAATTTTTCATAGTAACATCTCCTTTTGTGAGCCATCAATTTGCCAAAAATCAGATAACATAATTTACTTTCTACGTTTTTAGACTGTTGGGCAAGGACTGAAGAAATCCCATCTGCGTTCTTTATGTTCTACTGTTGGATAAAAATTGAATGATGAAGCCTCAAATGCCCAATCTTCCTGCTTATATTTTGTCAATCTTGAGTGTGGGTCCCACGTGCCCTTAATT
>CAOJCR016239804.1:0-10266 GCA_948330485.1 Euphorbia neoarborescens
AGAAATAGAATTAGGGTGAGAAAGATCGGGTTAGAATGGGTTTATGATTGGGCCC
Source organism: Euphorbia neoarborescens (assembly GCA_948330485.1). Classification (NCBI taxonomy): domain Eukaryota; kingdom Viridiplantae; phylum Streptophyta; class Magnoliopsida; order Malpighiales; family Euphorbiaceae; genus Euphorbia; species Euphorbia neoarborescens. The sequence goes on from CAOJCR016239804.1 coordinate 56, forward strand.
TTGTAGCTCAAACTCAAAAGAAAAGCACTTGATTCGGGTTCTTCGCGGTGCACTACCAGTGTCATTAGTCTATTCCGGTTAACTCAAACGGATACTAGTACAAGAAAAGTAATTGGCAAATATCATTTTCATCATAGCCTTGGGATTAAAATCTCGGTGCTCACAACTAGCCCTAGGGGTATGGTTCCTACCCCAGAGTCCTATATTCTGGCACACGGATGCCGGCTTTTCTTACCCTGCAGGGGCCATTTCAACATACCCAGCCTACTACCCCCCAGGAATGCCACACATACCTCTGCTCCTACCCCCTCTTTTGAGCCCGATATACCCCACCCAAGCCTTCCAGTCGGCCTTAGGCACCCCTTGGAGGGCCTCACGAGATCTTGCGGTGGACATACTGGCAGATCCTCATTTTGAGGCCTTACTCCGACAGGGACTAGATAAGCACAACATCGCTTACCAAGATCCTATCTCTTATTCAGCCGAATCACAATTTTGCAGGCAGATTAGACATGCCGTTTGATCCTAAGTTCAAACAGATCTCTATCAAGGACTACGACAGCAAGGACAATCCAAACAACCACATTCGAATCTTTACCGAGAAGATGAGACTTGCTGGGGCCACAAAGGGCTTGATGTGTAGGTTTTTCAGTACCACCTTTCGAGGGCCAACCTCCCTTTGGTTTGACAAGCTCGACTCAGGTTCCATCATGGGTTAGAATCACCTAGAAAAGCTCTTTTGTGCTAACTTCTTTGGCTCTATAATGGGAAAGCCATCCCGTAGTGTCCATAATGTGAAGCAAGCCCCGGGGGAATCCCTGTGGAAGTATATTGAGCATTTTAACTGGGCGTGTCTGAATGTAAAAAACCTGGACTTCACCATGGCATGTGAGGAATTCATACACAACACCACCAATCAGAAATGCGCCATGAGCTCGTCATGCACAAACCTAAAGATAGGATCGCCATGATCACATGGGCAAAGCGTTTTGTGGAAGTAGATGAGATGGAAGAGGAATCTCGTGGTGATGAGAGACTGGAAACAAGATCTATCACCAGCCACCAATAAAGTGGGGTAAATGACATCTACTCCCGTAGGGACAGGCCCGACCGCTTCAAAAATAGGAGAGACCACCGCTACACCCCCTTTTCCAAACCAGTCAGCAAGGAGGTGTTGGAGGCCGCGACAGACGGCCATATACCGTGTCGCCCACACCAACTAACCAGCCAGTAAAAATCCTATTACAGGTATCACAAGGCGGAGGGATACAGCACTGAAGAATACAGGACCCTAGCCCAAGAAGTTGAGAGCATGATCCAAAAAGGACGATCAAAACCCACAGAGTCTAGATAAAGCAACATCCCATCGAGATCTCAAGAGGAGAGACCACGAGAAACTTGAGAGGAGCACTGGCCGACAAGAGGAAGCAGGGGAATGGTCATGATGATAGCAAGTGGTTTGGAGGTCAAAGTTGCCCTAGTTCAGCATAAGCGGGGCTCGGTGAAAAGTCAGCAAAAAGAAATGCAAACTTTCCTTCCATTCAAAGATATGCACAATGTATCACCAGGCCAACGGATTCCCTCATCGTCGAAGTAGGTGTGGAAGGTTTCACCGTCCAAAGAGTACTGGTGGACACGGGAAGCTCTGTGAACCTCATCACTAAATAGGCTGCATGGAAGATTGAGCTATCATAGAAGTGAATGCAACTGGTTCATTCTCTATTAGTGGGTCCTAGCGACCACCCGGTGTCGATCCTAGGACAGGCAATATTGTCAATAAAGGCAGGAGATGATAAGTAGGTATGGCTATCAGATGCCCAATTCACTATAGTCGACATGCCCCTAGCGTACAATGTTATCTTGGGGCGCCCCTTTTTGGTCGTCACGGAAGCAATCATTCCCCTATGGTATTTAGCTATACAAATACCAACAAGTAGGGGAATGGCCATTATCAGAGGAAGTCAGTGAGCCGCCCACGAAACCTAACTAGCATCCTTACAGCCGTCGGTGGAGAAAGAATGAAGAAGGCGAAACACTCGCAGAAGGTCGCGACACTGAGCCGTTCAAAGGTCCCCCATTATATGCTCCCCACTCAATCAATGAAAAACACTTTCTGTAGCTAAGACCAAACTTTGTGCTTTTCCTTTCTTTTTTCAGGTACCGGACTACAAAAACAGCTTCTCGAGGAAGAGGACTCTATAAACATCAGGAGGCGATTGACCTGCTCTCCCTCGCTGATCCAAATTTACCATGAAGTGATTGAGCATCTCTCCTTCATTAGCCCATATTCAAAGTTATGAGGCAGCTGATCCATCACCCCTCACTGACTCTATTAACATTAGAGGCGATTTACCTGCTCTCCTTCATTGATACAAATTTGCCATAAAGTGATCGAGCATCTCTCCTTCATTGGCCCACATTCAAAGTCATGAGGTGGCTGATCCGTCACCCCTCACTGACTCCATCAACATCAGGAGGCGATTGACCTGCTCTCCCTCACTGATCCAAATTTTCCATGAAGTGATCAAGCATCTCTCCTTTATTGGCCTACATTCAAAGTCTTGAGGCGGCTTATCTATCACCCCTCATTGACTCCATCAACGTCAGGAGACGATTGACCTGCTCTCCCTCGCTGATCCAAATTTGCCATAAAGTGATCGAGCATCTCTCCTTCATTGGCCTATATTCAAAGTCATGAGGTGGTTAACCTGTCACCCCTTATTGACTCCATCAACATCAGGAGGTGATTGACCTGATCTCCCTTGCTAATCCAAATTTGCCATAAAGTGATCCAGCATCTCTCCTTCATTGGCCCAAATTCAAAGTCATTAGGCGGATGACCCGTCACCCCTCACTAACCCTGTTATAATCTTAAACAACACTAGATAAGAGCAATGAATAATGATCAATATAAGAAGCAACAAAACAGTAACAAGATAGCATAAAAACTCTTTCATTACAAAATCATCGCAAGTCATTACATAGTTCTAAACCAAACAATGAAGATCCGAAAGAACTTAATAAATCCAAAACATAAGCAAGACTACAAGACAACTGATACACAAATTAAGGGACAGTAGCAGCTAAAAACTTTTTTCTGAGAAACAAAGGGCACAAGATAAGAGGATGCTAGAAAAAGGCCTTGTACATCTCTTTTAATAAAGTGCAGCGCTTTCAGCAAGAAAGAGTCGAGTACGATGCCTCTTTTGCACCACAACGAATGTAATCATGGGTCACCATCATCAGCTGTTTCCATCCTGAAACCCCCCAAGGTACCTCCCCTGGTACTACCTTTGACATAAGATTTGTCATCCCAAGACCAATGATTTCTATCTCGGGCCACATATTTAGCTCAGTAAAAACCATTCCCTATCTTATGTGTACCAGAAGAACACAACAGCCATTCACACACCAGCCCAGTCACCCCTCGACCACCTCTGCCTCATCCTCCTCATCCAATGACCAAAAAAACTCAACTCCCTTCTCCTTTAGGACACAATCCACACGCTTTAAAAACTCTGCCTCCCCCATATAAAGCTCACTCTCAATAGGGAGGGGTACCTCTCCCGCCACAATCTCCTCTCCTGGCCTCGACCTTGCCATATCTAGGCATATTTACCTATAGAAGCTGGCGAGATGTTGGGACAGAGCATCTTGCTCTTCCCTTATATCATCCCACTCCTTATCCAATTTGGCCCTGGCAAGGACAACCTGCTCTTTGGCCATCTCGACTTCCTCCTTCTCCCTCTGATAGCTGCCCAACTCCCTCTCTTTACTCTCCAGGAGCCCCTGTAGTCTATCTATCTATCTCTATCAAGTTCTGAGAATAATCCTCCAATATACAGACTTCTCGCCTATGACTCTCATGCACCGTCCTCCTAATTCATTCCTCGGACTCCTACCTTACCTCAGAAAGCCTACGTAGAGCCTCATCCCTGGCCAGCACTGCAGCATCCCTTGCTTGCATCGCGGTATTCGCCCTAGACCTCTCCGTAGCCAGGTCAGATTCATACTTCTCTTTTTCCACCAATAGCTCCCAAATTGTGGACAGCTCCTTCTTGGCCCGCTCCAGCTCCCCTTCAATAATTGAAAGCCACTAGTGGTCCTCTATGGTGCGAGAAGTGACATGCAAAAATTCGTTCACTCCCTACACAGAAATAGGCATTAGAACGTCCATACCGCCCGTAAGTAGAACTGTATAAATAAGCCATCCCCTGCACTTACCCTTATCACACGGCGAAAACCCCTGTTTCATACCCCCGTATCTAAGTGATGTGGCAGATACGGGTTATCCTCAAAACGGAAGTGCTTATGCAGAATATCAAAGGGTAGATCATCCTTCCAGGGAACACTTTCAGAGACTCGCTTCGGAAGGGTTATGGCCTTAGGCGATTGAGAAGGAGGATCACCAACCGCTGTTTAGGAGGAAATAGCTCTCAAGCTTCTTGACACCACCGACTCTACTCTGGCCTCCTTCTTCCCCATAGCATGCACAATCACCTTCGCGATTGGGTCATCCAAAATTCCCAGAACAGTGGGCACTGTCCTAGTTTCTTCCTCGTCTTTGACGTGTGAGCCCACCTCCTTTGTAGGGCATTCAGAACCCTCATCCACCATGAATGGATAGGTTGTTATCCCAGCTTCATCTGCCCCTTCCTGCGAACACCCCCAAAAGCCCGCTCAGTCATAGATTTTTACCCCTATTAAAGGTAAATAAATAAATAACCTTACGATTACCTCATTTAGGCAAGCTTTCTTAACGGTCGACATAGATTTGGCAATACAACCCTCCCCTGCAGACTCGGTGCCAGGGTCATCCACCGAAATAAGGACTTCTTCTGACCTTGAATGCTTCTCCAAGGCCTTTCCTTTCGAGTTAGAGGCCACAACCGAAGGTTGAGATGAATTCTTCTAACCTGAAATACCCTCATAGATTAGACGCACGACGCCAGCTAGCCCTAGTGTGCATCATCTCAACTGACTTATTTTTTTCTTCTTTATTATCAGAAGAAAGTATGATTACCGAGGGGCAAAATTCAAAAACCTTCACAAAGGAAGGCTTTCTTTGCACTACCCTCTTAGGGAGACGAGGAAATCGTTGTTGTAAAGGGGAGAAACGCATCAGCTGGAGATGTGCTCTGAGGGTTTTAAAGCATTTAAAAAAATTATGTAAGAATTTATTTGGCATAAACACGCTGAAGGAATGATGAATGGAACAAAGAGTAGGACATGATAGGATCCCCCTATTTATAGTCACCCCGTGGAAGAATACCAATGGGAAAATTTTAAAATTTAGGGGCCAGGTGTCAGCCAACAACAGGTGCTGGACAGCCACCATCATTATGAACCCTATCACATATTATATCCCCATCATTATTACGGGAAAAATATGGCACCCCCTCATCAAAACGTGCGCTCTACGACTCTTGAAATCCTCATGAATTTCCACTCTTTGAAGGGGGACTCTTGATAACCCTGTAGCACTTGTACGTTCATAGGGCGTGATTTCTTATGTCTTGGCGCCCTACTCGATCAGTCATCAGAACAAAGGATAAAGCTCCCACCTTTAAAGGTCTCAAAAGATCCCGACCGAAACAAAGATGCTCCTACCCGTTTTTGGGCTCCTCGATGGTGAGAGGATGCTTTCACCCCTGAAAGAGGGATAACTATATTTAATGCGACAATTAATATGATGAGAACAAAATGCGACTTGACAAGACAACAAGAATAAAAGGAAGCCTCATCAAGAAGTCAGAAGTGACCGTTCTTCGAAGTGACAGGTGACAAGGTCAGGGGACCGTACCAACCCCCACCCAATGACGATAAGACAAGTGGAAACTAAAGACCACAATGTAATCTGCAGAGCCACCAAAAAATGAGGTATCTGAATCTTATCCCAACTCTGATAATCTTACAATATCTTCTTCCCCAAGTTACTGACTTAGGCATTGAAGTGGAATAATCCGGGCAACGCAGTTCTGACAACCTTTTTTCCATTTTACAGGTCACTTGAACTCTCCCTAATGACAGATCCCGAAGACCTCAATTTACACTCGTTATCACTCTATAAATTTAAAAAAAAATAAAGAATTTCATAATTCATTATCCAATCGCTGGAGAGACCAACCGTGAAAATAACCAAAACAACAAAACCAGAATCAAATTCCCATAAGCATGTAAAACTATAAACTGCAGCCATATGGATATAAATTATACACATGTAATGACTTTTTGATTTTTTAACTTTTCTCATTTTTTACTTTTCTCATTTTTGACTGGTTATCTTGAACTTTGGAGATCTTTTTTGGATTTTCCATTCTTTGGACTTCTGACCTAGTCAAACTGGAAAAATATACATTTATCATAATAGGTCAATATTCTACTGATTCATCATCGACTAGGGAAAAATCTGTGCTCATAAACTGCCACTTGTGTAATTAGATTCAGTGACTAGATACAGAAACACAATGGAGAGAGGAAGGGATACTTACTTAGAAGCCAAGTTTGAGAATTTATAACTTTTATTGCTTTGTAAACTTGTTTAAAAGTGGTTGTCTTAAATAAATGGAGTAAAGAGGTATTTATAGGCTACTATAGAAGTTTTAGTCTAGATATTTATATTAGATGTACTAGAATTCTCTTTAAAGGTAGTGTAGAAAATTCTAGGCTCTTTCCAGCCTTTTCCCTACGAATTTGAGATGGTGTTAAAGCTTCTAGGTGCTTCTAAAATCGATCTATGACATAATTTTCATATGCGATCTAGAATAAATATTGGACCTACGGGCTAGACTATTTACACACGCCCATCCTAAGGTTATATTGGCCTACCATGCACCCAAATCCCTATATCAAAAGCTCACTTTCCCAACTTTGCTATATTTGGGCCTTTAGTGCAAAAAATTAAATGTGTTTGTAATATTTCTTGACGAAATACGCATTACTAAAGGACAACTTTTGTCAACAGAATATCCTGTAAAATAGAAGACACTAGTGGTCCTATTTGAGAGACTTTCCAATGCTTAAGTCAGTGTTCGATCTTAGAAATAATAGCAACTGTATTTGAGTAAATTAGAGTATCCTGACTTTGAGGACATTATATCCTTTATATAGTCCTTTAAGTCTTCGAGTTTTAATAGGATTATTCCTAAAGAATCAGAAATATAATGGGAAAATGTCTCCTAATTTGTCTCCTATAGCAGACTATTTCCCATTTAGGAATGGACTTCCTAATCCAATATCTTCGAATTCAAGTATAGATAACTAACCCGTAGCTAGTCTTATAAATACACCAATTCGTTTCCTATGGGTCTTCTATCAGCTTTCCTTTACGTAGCCTATCCAGTATGTAGTTTCTTCTACAGTGGCAATTTGATTTGTCAAAGTATCCTCTTGATGACATCCGGTCTGTTCTTTATAATAAGTCATCACCGAATTAAATAGTGATTCGGTGGTTGTTATCAGAAGCCTTCCTCTTGTATTTGTTCGACTTTTTCAAGGTTTAACCTACAACTCGATCCACCTTAAGATTTCCCATAACCGCCAAAATCTCTTGTGTCTTTTCGTATATCTGAGCATTTATTACACCAGCTCCTCTGATACCATGCTTCCAATGAACTTTCCACCTATCCTAATGTCAGGCGGTTTCATAACCCTAGTTGACGTTTCATTTTAGCCCCCAAAACTTATTTAAAATGGCCGAACTTCTTCCTTTTCATTTTCCTCTTTCTTCCGTACATTTCTGGCTTCTTTCTTTTTGAATTTCTTTACAACTTCAGCAACCTGAACATCTAACAAGAATTCTTTCTCCTTTTACCTCGGATTTTCCTACATTCTAAAGGTGCTATAGTTTCTCTTTACCCTTTTTAATGCTTTTCCAATAGTTACTATTCTATTTTATGTCACATCCAGTATATTTGTCTCTAATATCCCCTTTTACATATAGGATAACCTGTTTAGCGTAGAATATTTGTATGTGCCCTCAATTTTGATAATATTCACCTGCTTTGTTTGATAAAAACCTTCAGTAGACGAGCTTTGGCATCCTGGTTTCAATAAATAACTCTAAATTAGGGGAATTCCTGGCTTAAACTAGGTAGTTCCTACTTGAATGTGAGAACGTCTTAGATTCCATTTCGGTTAGCTCTGAATCATCAATTTCTAATACTGTATTTTCCCCTTTCCATCATCTAGACAACATCATCTTTTTTATTTGAATTCCCATGCTAGCGAGATGAGTGACAGTCCAAGTTCACTATCTGCCTCAGTTATGGATGCCCATGTGAAAATTTAGTCTTCGACGGAGGCTAGATCGAGTCATCCAATAAGGCAAAATACAGCAAGGGTGAGAGATATGGTATCTCAGATTCATCCCGACAATATCACATTATATTGAAGCTCTTTTATTGGGATGAAGAGGGTAGATAACCTTCTATTAAACCTTACCGATCATGTTATTTTCCCATCACCAGGATACTTCTCTATTTATTTACATTGGATTGATAGCGACTTTTGCTATCCCTTAGCACTCAATCTGGCTCAGATCCTTTTTTCCTTTAATTTGTGTCCTGCACAACCTCATCCGAATGCATGGGCTGACTTAGTGTCCAAGTTTTGGATTTGTTGGAATCTCGACTTTCTTTCAATAAGGAGTTGGCTTGGATACTTCTGACACCCACCTATCGATCTTCTGAGGATCACATATTTTTCAAAAAACACCTACAACTACGGTGCGACCTTAAAGATCATGTTTCCTATCTAAAAAACTTTAAGGAATTTTGGTTTTACATTTGTATAAAAGACTCCCACTTGGAAACTCTATTTCTGATCAAGTGGGGCACACTTAACCAGAACCAGTGGAATTCTGAGGTGGTAAATGAAAATGACTGGCGAATTCAGAAGCTAGACTTAATCCCATGTCACCTTTGGAGCTTCCATTAGGTAGTGCATGCCTTTATATACAGCAAACCTCTAGTCCGACAGCTGGTTAAGACAAAACAACTGTCTCTTAAGAAGACTAGTTTTCCAATAGACCTAGGTACTAACTTCTTCCTTTTTCCTTTATTTCAGTTTCATATCATGAATTTTGATCTTAACCATATTTTGGCCTGGCGTCTAGCCTTCAAAAAACAAAAGGGACTGAGTCGCCCAAATGAGTGAGTGGAGATTCCAGCCATAGCTAAGCTCCACTCTTTGGAGTCAAATTCCACCCCTATTACTGAAAAGTGTGTTCCCCTGGTTGAAGGCACTTCAGGAGGAAAGAGGCGTTACACCGATATGGTATCAACCCTTATCTTTCTTCATTAATTGCTTTTATATGTACTTGTGAATTCCTAAAGCATTGCATTTCAGGGAGCTGGTTCCTCATCTTGTCCTTTCTCCTTAGCCGAGTATTAAGAGGAAAAATATGGGGAGAAGGTTTGTATTACTCATCCCACAGTTCAAAGGGACCTCATGGTGAATGTCCTCCTTTCTGGTGATTGAGAGACGATTAAGCTTTCCAATCATGACATCGTCTCTGCGCAAGCCTTCCGAGCTGTTTCTCTGGTAAGTGCTTTTAATCAACTCTCTATGCTTTGAAATACTTGATAATCTGTATATGATACTTCCATTTTTTAGGCTCTTCCCCTATTTACCATATTAACTAGTCAGATGGAGTAGATATCAGTTCAAGAAGAAAGCCAAGATGCTATGAGAGATGCGCTTAAGGATGCGATTAAAAAGTTATCCAAGTCAGCATCTATTCGAGAAAGACATATCCTTCTTATGAAGAAAGCTGTCGAAGCTACTGCAACCGAAGTTGAGTCTCTCCGAAAAGCCCTGGCAGATAGCCTTGCTAAGAGAGAACCTGCACTGAAGGCCAAGGAGGATGCTGCTATTTGGGATTTAGAGAGAGCAGTGGATAGGTATATCCTTTTTACTGTAGCCTATGGGGCTCGGATCCATGCAGCTTATACTTCCAATGATCTAAATATTGAATCCTTAGAAGTGGATTTCCCAACACCTGCCAAAGTGGATTCCCTTAGAACTCAGTAAGCTAATCCCGAGGGTTAAAATAGTCACCTATTTTTTAAATACCAGCCAACATTACCACAAATTAGATTTTCCATTGTTTTTTTTTTCGAATTTTGTGACATGTATGACATGGCCCTTTTGATGCGTTATCTATCTGCGGATACATTTTTTACCATCAGTGACTTTTCTAGCTTATATGT
>CAOJCR016242287.1:0-10282 GCA_948330485.1 Euphorbia neoarborescens
AAATACTCCTTCCAATAATAATATTATAATCCGAGTACATATTCTATCACTTAATTTACCATCCGAACTACAATTCACCAGTTAATCGATAGATCGATTAAAGCTGGAATTGTGAAACACGCAAGATTCTATGGAAGGGAATGTTGCTGTCGTATAACATACTTCACTTCACCAACAATAGAGTTTCAAGTGGATCCTTAAAACTAGGAGAATTTTGCTACTTGCTTTTAATTTTAATTTTCTTTTTTTAATTTTATATATATATATTTATTTATTTAAAAATTTTAAGTGATATATATTGCTTGATAAAATAATATTTTCAAATTAAGAATGTATTGATATAAGAATTGAAAGAATTATAATGAACAACATGAAGTTAATAAAAAAGTAACATGAATTTGATAATTATACAAAACAATTAAAAAAATGTTTGAAATTAGAACAGTTAATTAACTGTGCTATTAATTAATTAATTAATTAATTAATTAATTAGCTAGTAATGACAATCAACCAAAGAACTAGCCGAGAAGACAAGAACTTGTTCTTTGGACGGAAAGTTGAACTTATTGGATTCTTTAACTAGATTTTCCTCTTCTGTTTCCGCCGGAAGATTAAGGTCTAGCTGCAAACTGTTCCTCGGTTTCTTCGATTCTTGAAATTCCGGCTGCTTATTCCGGCTACTACTGCTTGCCAAACTGATAGCCGGTGCAACTAATGTCGCCGGCGAAGCAGCAGCAGCAGTACTAGTTGAAGCCGAAGAAAACACGGCCCTGTGCCGCCTCATGTGGCCGCCTAATGCCTGACCGGAGGAGAATTCCGCCCGGCAAACGGAACACTCGTGAACCTTATTTGATTTGCTAGTGTTCATCATATTGCTATTGCTTATCTGCAAAGAAAGAGTTGTGCTCATCGGATTTTCAAGAAACCGACCACTTTGTTGATCGTGATACTCGTCCATTAATCTCTCCGGTTTGATCTTGTTTTCTTCGTTGCCCAATTTAGTATTCGGTTTCTTGTGGCTGGCTCTGTGTCCGCCGAGAGCTTGAAACGACGGGAAGCTCCGGTTACAAGTCTTGCACCGATAAACGCCCGATTCTGAGGTAGACGGCTTAGTACGGCATGCCGTCAGAGAAACTTTCTGATCGGCGACTTCACGGCCGCCTTGGGCCAATAGCATCAAGCAATTAGCCATGTCTTCTTCTTCCATTTCATCTCCGCCACCACTAATAATAATATTATTATTATTAAAGCTGCTATCATCAACTGAGGTTGTAGGAGTACTCATAATTCTTGAATCGCCGGTGCTGGTACCACTTTCTCCGGCGGAAGAAATGACCGGAAAACCCAGCGGAGATACCGGCCTTTGACGCTTGGTACGCTTCCCTTTGAACGCCGACAACCCAATCATCCCTTCTTGATCAGCTTCCATCACCATATTGTGAACAGAAACCTTTACTTTCTTGAACTTTGTCGCCGGAAAATCAAGAAAGTCGCCGGAAAATCAAGAAAAAAGGGAGTGTTTTTGAATGTGGGAAAATTGAGACGAGGGGATGTGTGGGGTTGGTCTTCTTTAAATCTTTAAGTAGAGTCAGCCCTTTAACAGGTATCCTGAATTTTCTTGCTAGCCAGTCTTGCTTTTCCAAACTTGGAAGTTTACTAAAGAGTAATAATAATAATAATAATAATAATAATAAAATTTGTATATTTATAGGAGAAAAATATATAAAAATTAAATACAGATAGGCAAAAGAAATTAGCGAGGGAAGGAGTAAGAATCGGTTGGCTTCGAAGCAAACCCATTACTTTTTATTTATTTATTATTTTATTTTTGTAAATCAATTTTTTTTTCTTTTTTAGAGGATTGGTTTGAAAGCCTGGAACCACAAATTTTGGATTATTTCAATTAATTTTAAATAATTTTATTTTCTTTATTTAGGTATATATTATATATGTTTGCTTTATTTGGTTATGGTGTAGAGGTGATCTCAAGTTTGATTTCTTAGTTGTCACACTTAGTTATTTACTAAATTTTGACCTAAAGTAACGTGAGATTGATATTCAACTAAAGTATATATATTTACTCTTAAATTGTTAATTTTTTTATTTTTAAATTACTATTTTTGTGGTTGTGTAAAATTATGTATAGTTTATTTACAGCATGAACAACACGAGTTAAATTGTCAATATATTTTTAGACTACATGTGCAAAATAAGTGATAATTCAATGGAAGACTAAATACTACTATATATAGCCTATATATTATTAAACTACAATAAATATTAGATTTAATATTAAAAAGGAGATAATTATAAAAAAAAATCGTGGTTTAAAAATTCATGATTTAGTTTATTATAAATAAATAATTAAATTTATATTTTATTACAAAAATATATAAAATACTGTCACGTTAGTGACACGTCAACAATTACATCAATTTCTCAGCCACATTAGCATCTTATATCTTTTTGTAATACAATGAAACCTCAATTCTTTATTTACAATAAACTTAAATATAAGTTTTTTTTTACAAAAGAGATAAATCACAGAATTTTTTTTATAATAATCCCTAAACAAATTAATAAAATAATTTTTTATGTTAAAAAATGTACTTAATAACAATTTTTTGAAGTTGTTTTCAAAAAATATATTTAGCAGAAAAATTATATTAACATTAATTTAATTTGAATACTTATATTTACAACATTATAGCAGGATATACAACGACTATTTTTATTATTACTATAAGTTTTGACAGCAAAATTAAGTTGTTCCATAAAATTGTGTTCATATAAATTTTGAGCAAAAAATTTAACATTAATATTTTATTATTATCAAATATATTTTTAGCAGTAAAATTTTTTTATTGCTATTTTTTATTTTAATTTCTTTACTTATAGGGACATTAATTTGAATTTATTCAGTACTATTTTTCTAGTAAATAAACATTGGATAATTAAAAAAACTCCTAAAAAGAAACATTTTAGTTTAGTTTGTTGCAAATAAGGATTGAAGTTATATTCTATTACAAAAAGATATGAAATGGTAATATGACTGCTAACGTGATTGAGAAATATAACGTGATTGTTATATGTCGCTAATGTTACTGCTGATGTGTCAGTTTTTATTTCTTTTTATAACAAAATGTAACATTAATTTTTTATTTGTAATAAACTAAACTAAGAAATTTTTTTTATAAAATAAATAAACCATAAAAGTTTTTTTTATATAAAAAACAATTAACTTTATAATTTTTAAAACCTAAAAGTCATATGAGAAAAGTATTTTGCAGGTGAAGTATATTATCCTACTTTAGTGAAAGTGCAATTTTACCTAAAGGTTTTTTATTCATAAATTTTGCCAATGAAATAGTTTTACTTTGTCATATTTTGCAATATATATCTAATAGGAAAAAAAGCATTATGACCCTTAAATTTCTTTTTTCAATCAGTACTAAAAAGTCGTTATTAATCAGAGATGAGATGAATTGGTTAATAATATATTTATAATTTGTCAATAATTTTTTCAAATATTACAAGATAAATGAGCATTTTATTAATGAATCGTTAATAAATTATAGGGATAATTGTGAATTTAGAGTCATTTATATAAAAAACAAAATTAACACCTCAATTAATATCTATCTACAACTACTAATCAAACCAATACAAACGTACAAACAGTAAGAGAATCAAAAACGGAAAAAAAAACAACAGTTCAAAGAAAGCTTAAGCAACACACGAAACAATTATCCTAGTTGGATAAAACAATTGTCTAGATCCAGCAAAAAGAATCCACTATTTCTATAATGGTTACAAGAAGGAATATTGAACTGATTACAGGAGATGATTATTTTATATAATGACATTTAGAAAGAGTAGGCTTTATTATCAAACGGTTTAAGATAACCGTTAGAACAAAAACTAGCCGTTGGAAGTTATAACTACCTTTAACAACTTCTATTTGAATTCCTTATTTGACCAACCTAGTAACCGTAACCAAACCAAACTCGGTTTTTGGCTAATACATCACAATTCTTCCTCCTAGACAAAAAAAAAAAAATAAGAAAGATAACCAAAACAACCACAAAAAATTCTTCTTCAGTTCTTCTGTGCATATTGTTAGCCAGGATATTCTTTGATTCCAATTAAGCTTAAGCATTTCTTGAGCTTAACTGAACTAATAGGCTTGGTCAATGCATCAGCATAATTGTCATCAGTCCGCACTTTATCCAGAACAATCTCATTTATGTGAATCACATCTCTCACAAAATGAAAACGAATATCAATGTGTTTGGACCTGTCGTGAAACACATGATTTCTGGTCAGTGCTAAAGCACTTTGACTGTCACTATAGAGAACAACTTTACCAACATCAAATCCCATACACCTTAATCGACATTTCAACCAGAGAGCTTTCTTAACTGCATCTGCAATTGCCATATATTCAGCATATGTGGATGAGAGAGCTACAACCGACTATCAGCATGCCTTCTAGCTGACTGTATTACCAAAGACTTTAAACACGTATCCATTTGTTGACTTTCTGTTATCCAAGTAAGCACCATGATTAGGACCACAACACCCTTCTACCACTGGAACACCTTTACTTTAAGTCTTTCTGAAGAATAAGCTATATTTGGATGTACCCTGTAGATACTTCAGTACCCATTTCACAGCCAGCCAATGTTCCATGCCAGGATTAGCCATATACATACTGATCATGCTTGAAGAATATGCCAAATCAGGTCTTGTGCAGACCAAGGCATACATTATACTCCCTATTGCATTTGCATAGGGAATACCATTCATTCTTAGCCTTTCTAACTTAGTTTTAGGTGCCTGTTCTCTAGTGAGTTTAAACTGACTGCCAAAAGGAATACCAACTGGTTTACAAGTCACCATGTTGTATTTCTTAAGAAGTTTTTATACATAATCACATTGATATAGTGCTAAGGTTTCCTTTGTTTTGTTTCTTGTAATGTTCATTCCTAGAATCTTACTAGCATGCCTAAGATCTTTCATGTCAAACTCCACACTTAGAAGATCTTTGATTTTAATAACTTCACAAAGCATGGGAGAGGCTACTAGCATATCATCAATATACAGAAGTAAGAGAACACACACCTTCTTTGATATGTAAACATAGTTATGCTCTAAATTTTTGTCAAAACCAATATCCTACGTGTATTTGTCAAACCTAATGTACCATTGTCTAGGGCCTGTTTCAGTCCATAGAGTGCTTTCTGCAACAAGCATACTTTCCCTTCTGTGCCTTTCTTGACAAAGCCCTCTAGTTGTAGCATGTATATTTTCTCATGCAATTCCCCATGTAACCAAGTGCATATAAAAATTGTGTACAATTGACAGTAAAACCCTTATAGATGTATGTTTTACCACTGGTGAGAATACTTCAGTGAAATCTACTCCTTCAAATTGAGAGTACCCTTTTTCTACCAGTCTTGCTTTGTATCTGATTTGCTAAGTCCCAGGGATTCCTTCCTTTCTTTTGAACAACCGTCTTTTGATTCATTAGTCTATCAATAAGGATCTAGGTTTTGTTTTTCAGTAGGCTATCTATTTCTTCTTGCATAGCCTCAATCCAGTACTTCTTCTCTGCACAGATGACTGCATCAGAGTATATTTGTAGAGACTGGTTGTTATCCAATGCATCAGCTATGGTTAAAGCATAACAGACCAAATCAGTGAATCCATATCTTTTTGGTGGTTTAATGCTTCTCCTTGACTGGTCTCTGATCAGTTGGTTGTGTTGATTATCATGTACAAGATTGGTCTATCTATTTTCTTCTTCCATTTCTGGAGGAGGCCCTTCATTATCTTCAGCAGTGATGTCTAAGTATGATGAAGATGCTTGTGAGACTGAAGTGTTTTTTGAGTACTGATTGTTGAAGCAAATAGATGTCTCTTTGTTCTTCCAAAGTACATTTCAGATTCATTAAACTTTATATCTCTACCAAAAAAACTCCTTTCTTGGCCTCCTTCATTTGTCCAAAGCTTGTAACCCTTCACTCCTTCTAGATATCCTATAAATGCATATTTGACTGCCCTAGCATCCAACTTATCTTTCTTCTGATGAGAAAAAGCTACACACCTAAGTATCTTCAAGTGACTTAAATCATGAGGGGCTCTACTCCATTTTTCTTCAGGTGTCTTAAAACCAATTGCTGCTGAGGGGCACCTATTGATTAGATATGTTGCTGTGTGCACAGCCTGACCCCAAAACCTCTTTTGTAGATTAGCTTCAATCATCATGCATCTAGTTCTTTCAAGGTCAGTTCTATTGAATCTCTCAGCTTGCTCGTTCTGCTGTGGTGTGTAAGTGACAATAAGGTGTCTCATTATCCCTTCTTGCTTGCAAAAGGAGTTGAATTCTTCTTTCACAAATTCTAATCCATTATCTATCCTCAACTTATATATTTTCCTTGATGTTTGCACCTCAACTAGATTCTTCCAATACTTAAAAGTGTGAAACACTTGGTCTTTGGATTTAAGTACAAAGATCTAGATTTTCCTTAAGAAGTCATCTATCAAGGATAAAAAGAATCTGGCTCCTCCTATGGTGATGTGTCTTGACGGACGCCATAGATCAGCATGAACATAATCCAAGATTCCTGATGAAGTAGTAGTTGATCTGCTGAATTTGAGTCTTGTGCCCTTTCCTAAAGCACATTGATCACAGAAGTCTAGTTTCTCCAGGTTTGGGCAGTCAAGAAGTGCTTATTTATTGAGTTCAATCAGTCCTTATTCACTGATATGTCCTAATCTCTTATGCCAGATTTTTGCATTTGGGTTAGTTGAACTCACAGCTGCTGTTCTTGATATTATGTGTCCATCCAGAGCATATATCCCTCCTGAGAGGTGTCCAGTCATTATGCACTTACTTCCTCTAAAGACAGATGTTGCATTGGCATCTATAAAAATTTTGCAATTGTTTTTGGCAAGTGAAGGCATGGAGATCATATTTTTTTGTCATTTGAGGAACATACTTCACATTGGTTAGAGTTAACATGTTCCCTTATGACATCTGTAGTGTAATCTTTCCATATCCTACAATTTTATATGACTTACTGTCACCTAACAGCACATAACCACTGTCAACTTCCTCCATATCAGCAAGCCATTCTTTGCAATAAGTGATATTAAAGGTTGAGCTACTGTCTAGTATCCACTAGCTTTGATCATTGGTGTTTGAAACCACAAGAATGTCACTTTCTTATTCTGGTTCAATCACATTTGCTGCTCCAACATATTGTTTCCCAAGCTGGTGGTTCACTTGTCCCTTTCTGAGACAATTTCGTTTGAAGTGCCCTTCCTCATGACAGTTGAAGCACTTGAGTGTCTTGAAGTCTTTCTAGTTTGTGCCCAACTTTCCTCTCCATTTTTAGCATGCTTTAAGGACTGTCTTGATCTGAACCCCTTTTCTTGCCTTGCCCCTTCACCATTAGAGAGTCTCTAACAGTCTTTTCTTCGGTCTTGTTACTAGAGTTAAATATCCTTATGGCACTCACCACTTGATCTAGTGTAAGAGATATCCTTCCATATTTCAAGGCAGTTTGTAAGTCATTGTATCTTTCGGGTAATGAGTTGAACCACGACCTTATACTCATCACTTATCTTCTCTGCATCCACTGATTCCAAGGCCAATGAGATTTTCTTGAAGTCATCAAGATTGGCTTCAAGTGGCTTGGACTGATCTATTCTGAAGTTTAAGAATTTCTCTTTCAGCAAGAGCCTATTTGACAGTGTCTTAAACAGATATAGCGAATCGAGTTTATGCAAGATTTACATAGCACTATCCTCATCCTTCACTTGTCTGACAATGTTGTCTCCCAAGTACAGAATTAGAATTCGATAGGCCTTTCTTTCAGCTCTCTTGATCTCTGAAGATTTTTCTTCCTCCGGTTTGCCAATTTTGTCTGGTTTAATGGCTACATACAAGTCATTGATATCAAGAAGGGCTTCCATTTTTGTTCTTTAGACTGCATAATCCCCTGTGCCATAGAAGAGATTCATTTCGAACTTGAGTGAAGTCTTTTTGATCTTGAAAGGTGTCACCGGTAATAAAGTCTGTTTCCACTGTCGGTCACCGATCCCAGTCTGTATAAGATAAGCTCGGATACCAAGTGTGAACTTAGAGTCACCCGAAAACTAGAATTAACACCTCAATCAATATCGAAACTACAACTACTAATCAAACCTATACAAACAGTAGAGAGAATCAAGAACGAAAAAAAAAACAAAAGTTCAAAGAAAGCAACACACGAAGCAATTACCCTAGTTCGGCAAAACAATTGCCTTCATCCAATAAGAAGAATTCATTATTTCTGTAATGGTTACAAGAAGGAATATCGAATTGATTATAGGAGATGATTATTCTATATGGCATTTGGAAAGAGTATGCTTTATTATCAAATGGTTTCAAGATAACCGAACAAAAACTAGCCGTTATAGTTTATAAATACCTTTAACAACTTCTAACCGAATTCCTTATCTGACCAACCCAGTAACCGTAACCAAACCAAAACCAATTTTTATCTAATACGTCACAATAATTATAAAAAAATTTTCATAGTTTACCTCTTTTGTAAATAAAATCTCGTGGTTTAGTTTGTTACAAATAAAGGACTTAGGTTACGTTTTTTTACAAATAAAGGAATGAGGTTACATTTTCTTAAAAATAAAGGAATAAGGTTAATTATGTTACATATAAAATCCTGTTGTTTACCTCTTTTACAAATAAAATCCTGTCATATTACCTATCATGTCATCATTTTATATTTATTTGTAACATAATTAACATCAGTCTTTTATTTGTAGGAAAATGTAACCCCAGTTCTTTATTTGTAACAAACTAAACTACAAAATTTTATTTACAAAAGAGAGGTAAATCACAAGGTTTTTTTTATAATTATTACTAAATTATATCAGTTGATGACAATCAGTAATATTTTTTATCTAAGACTAGCACCGTACTCAGTATAACTGGGTGACGTCAAAAGAAAAGACCGAATCTGAAGAAGATCCTTGAACCGGATCAAACTTCTCTATCTGAATAACAATAAGGATACCAAAAGGGGAAGAGCCCCCGCATGCTAGATCAGCTTATTCGTCCTAAGGCCGGATAAAGATGACTAATTTACTGAATAAAGATTCCCAAGATCTTTCGGATCAAGACCTAGAGACCGAATAGGGTCTTTTAACCGGAATGATTTGTTCACCTTTATGGGAGAATGACGACGTGGCCAACAAACGATGGCATATTGTAAGCTGTCCCCTATTGGGAGATAAAAGAATATTCTTAACAGAATTTAGTTATGAAATAGTCTATATAAAGGGCTCTCATCTCACACAAAGAGGTACGTTTTAACATCACTAGCAATCTTACTCTCTCAATTTATTCTCTAAAAAGGATCACTTCCTAACTTAAGCATCGGAGAATCCCCTAAATAGACCATCGATGTTCTTTTCTATTCACTTTTAGGTTACTTAGCCGGACGACGGTGATCATCTCAGGGTGCATATTTCAACAGGAAATATCATTGGTACGGTAAGCTGTGGTTCGAAAAAATCATGGCTACAAATTCAGACCTAAACTCAGATCTAATGGCTTCTCCAATGGCCAACCCTCCTCCACAGAATGCCAGCTCAGGTATCCTAGAAAATATTGTGGCAGGGCTTATGATGGTGGAGAAGATTATACAATCTTATTCGATGACTCCGCAACATGTTGTAATCTTGTATCAAGCCGTGGCAAGAAGTTCATCCATGACTGGACAGGCGGTTAACGTAGAAACACCACTTAGATTAGTTAATACAGTCAGTGCTCTTGAAGGAAACAATGTCAATAGATCTTTGTTTCATACGCCAGCTCCCACTTCAACCGGATGAAGCCAGGGTACTTACAAATATGCATAAAGAACTCTGCCATTGCCACCAAACAGTCAACCCACATATTTTCCAATGTCAATAAGAGGATGAATTGGTCCAATACCCATGCCTTTGAGTAAAACCAACCAATATAAAGTACATCATCCTTCTGGTTCAGTAAGTGCTAGTCAGCCATTTCAAGGATATCTCCCAAACCAAGTAAGTTATCATGTCCTTCCTCGGAGCGCGGGCTATACACCCCCCAAGATATAGCCCCATCGGGTAGAAATGAGTTAGTGGATATGGCAACCAATTTAACTTCTGGAGAATCAGGAAAAATTCTTTTTGAATGGCTTAAATCAAGTTTAAGCAAGTTGGCAGTCTCTTTTCAGGCTCC
>CAOJCR016252110.1:0-13684 GCA_948330485.1 Euphorbia neoarborescens
GAATGAATGATCATACTCATATGTTATTTATATTGTAATTCATGTGAAGAGTGCATGAGCATACTTTGCATGATTGTGTATTTTACATGAAGAGGGTATGTACATACTTAGATAACATATATGGATATGTATTTTCTATGAAGAATGCAACGACATACTTAATGAGCATACCGAGAACATGTATGGGCATGGATGTAATATGTGTAGGATGCATGAGCATAACTAATGAAGTATGTATTTCACATGAAGAATGCTTGGGCATACTTAATAAATATGTGTAGGCGTGTATGCTTTATGAGCATACATAGTGAGCATGTAGATTTATGAATGCATGGACAATTTTATGAATATATGCATTTGAGAAATGTATGGGGCACTCTAGATGAATATGTTTATTTAAAAGATTCATTGGGTATGTTTTTTTATTTATGAAATGCATTAGCTTCTTGGATGATAGTATCAGCATACGTGATGAAGCAGGTGTATAAAGAATGAATGTTAAGAATGTATGATCATACCTAATGAGCATGTCCAAACATGTATATTTGATGTAAAGAACAATATGGGCATCCATGTTTCATGTGTATATTGAGTAAAAAAGATGCATGAGAAGTTTGCTTATCAACTACACTTGGTGGTTCCTGAGTTATCCATTCCATTCATTGCTATGTCGAATGTAAACCCACGTGGGTGATCCTTTCTATGGCCATAATAGTTATTAGTGCAACAGGAATGCATGGAATATAGATGTCATGATAATAGATACTTGAAAGCATGTGAGCAATGTTTTAGTCCGTATAATGCTATATCGAGATATGTGTAGAAATACATAGATATGAAAATACATGAGTGCACCGTGATGTGAATGTAAATGACTTACTATATGAAACTTGGGATGTCTACATGATTGTAGGGTTTAAACCTAGTTTACTACACATAATATGGCAAACCAACTAGTGCTTAGCATATGTATGCTTAAAATGGTGATGTGCGTCTTAATGATTTGCCTCACTATGGAGGAAATTAGACGAAGGCTAGGATCTAACTTGTGCAGACTCCTGAATGCATGAGATAACAACATCAAACCGTTTCCCCATTGTGGGTAGATGGATATGAAATGTGATCATGAAATATGCAATAGGCACACTGACTAATGATACCGGATGACCTTACGCGACCCTAATGCCTTTGTATGATAAAAGTCATGTATGATAAATGTCATAGCAAACGAAATGATATGACATATAGATATCATAACATATTGTATGGATTACAAGATAAAATGCATAACATGACATGGCGTATGGATGACAAGGCAATATACATGAGATGTCATAGCATATGGATGACAAGGCAACGTGCATGATATGACATGACATATGGATAATAAAGCAATACACATAACTGGCATATGGATGACAAGGCAATATACAGGGCATAACATATGGATGGCGTGACATGATCCTGATGGCATGACATTATAAATAACATGGCATTATGAATGGCATAACGAATGATATGGCATCAAAAGCCTAAATCTTATCATAATGTTGAAAATGTTAAGGTGTGAAAAAATGATAGAAAAATCGTAGGAGGTTGTAAAGCTATTGGTCTTACGATGAAGAGGGACTTCTAGAAAGATTCCTAAATACTAGATGATTAGCCCATGGTGAGATTCCTAGACATGATACCGATATAATGTTTATAATGCACACAAGGCTAAGAGTAGATGATTGTGCATGATTATCATACTTGCATATGACTAGTGTGATGTTCAGAAAAAAAATAAAAATAATGGCAAGTGGGACTATGATGAGACCTATTGCCAATGTTACTAGCAATGTGGATGCTGACGTAACGAAGTGGTGTTTATCCTGCTGTGTGGAAAGTCCTTACACGTTTGTGTCAATGCTATGATTGTGGAATTCTGCATGTTTTAATGATATGGCATGTTTAATGCATGGGTATGATTTTCCATAAGTACGAATGATCAATTTGTTTTATTTCCATTTTGAAACCGTACTTATTTAAAAACCCCTTTTTCATTTGGATAAAATTTTGTTTTATTAAGAAAGATGTGAACAATCTTAAAACTTGAAATTGAAAACTTTCTCAATTTATTATGAAATAAATTTGAATAAAGCATGTTACTTGTAGGAACTGAATGTGTATTCATATGGATGAACTTGCTTTTGTCAAGGTGTAAATGAACCCTATACTATGTGCATAGAACATTATAAGAAATGGCATACTTAAATGGATAATTGATATGAAATGGTTATATGTGAACATGCATATTTTATGTGAAGTATGCATAGACATATATAAATGACATGCGTGAAAATACATATTTGATGGTAAGAGTTCATGAGCATACTTTGATGGACATGCATAAACATGCTTTCATGTTAAGGATGCATGAGCATACTTTAATGAAGTATATATGGGTACGTATTTCATATGAAGAATGCATGGGCGTACTCAATGAAGTACGTATGGATATATGTATGAACCATGCATGTTTTGTGTGAAGAGATGTATGGGCATACTTTTAGTGATATGTAAAGAACGCAAAGAATGCATGGACACACTTTGTCATGGACGAGTGTACTTTTGAATATCATGTATGGACATGTAATTCATGGTGAGGATGAATGCTCATACTCTTATGTAATTTATGTGAAAAAATGCATGAACATATTACAATTTATGTGAAGAATACATGTGCATACTTTGTGATGAATGAGCATACATTTGAATATCATAGTGAAAGAAATGGATGCTTGAGCATTTAAAGAATGTATGAACATACTTTATGATGAATGCTCATATTTTATGATGAAGGACTTATTCTTTCCACAAATTGCGAATGTTTAGGCATTTAAAGAATGTACGAACATGCTTTATGATGAATAAGCATACATTCATGCATGAGCATACTTTCATGTTATGGATTATTAAAGAATGAATAAGCATACTTTATGGTGAATGCACATATTTTCATGTAAAGAATGCATAGGCACGCTTTCATTTTATTGATATTAAAGGATGTGTGAACATTTTTCGTCATGAATGAACATGTACGGGGAAAGAAAGAAACTTTTATGCTTGTGGATGTTTTGTGCATTAAGGAATGTATGAACATACTTTATGATGAATGAGCATATATTCCTGTGGAATGTTCAAACATCATATGAGGAAGGAGTGCGCCTATGCATGGACATAATTTTATGTTATGAAGAATGAATGAGCATACTTTATAGTGGATTAGCATACTTTTGAAGAATATTTTTATGTAAAGAATGTGGGGCATACTTCAGTGTCATAGATATAAAAGAATGCATGACCATACTTTTATGGTGAATGAACATACTTTTGAAGAATGCATGGGCATACTTCAGTGTTATAGGTATAAAAGAATGCATGAGCATACTGTTATGGTTAATGAGCATACTTGTAAAGAACGTGCATATTTTCATGTAAAGAATGCATGGACATACTTTTCATGTTATGGATATATGGAATGTTTTGTGCACACCCTAAATATGCATATGTGTGTCCTAATGCGGAAAAGAAACATACAACAGGAGCTACACTATATAAATTAAGGCATATGGGATTTAAAATGCATAATGGCTGCATAAAAACATGGTTAGCATGATGTAATACGGATGTTCTTGGATCATGACTTGGTTTAGGGGTTATACAAATATCTGCCTAACACAACAACAACAAACACACATCAGGCAAGCGACACTCCCAACCTTATAACTCTACGTGGTCAAATCAGTCTCTTTTTTAGGTGGGTTTTACGCAACTACCAATGCAAACATATAAGTTTTGGTATCTTAGGGGAAGTTGTTAAAGTTTACTACATGTGGGCTTGGTCAATGGGTAAAACAAAATCTCCCATAGCTTTTATATACTTCCTATAACTAAAAGTTATGTTCCATACAAAGCGTATAAGTGGATCCCCCAATAGACGTCCTTATAACCAGACTATGGAAATGAACGACGTTTTCTTGGAAATCACCGGGTATAAGGGTGGTCCTAAAATGCAAGATCTAAATGAAGCATAAAAATAAAATGAATGAGTTCCAATTCCAATTTCCAAATATATATTCGGTGTTCATCCAAAAACTTTTCAATTTTAAGTTTATGAAAACTTTAATTAAAAAGAAAATATATCCCCAGCGGAGTCGCCACTATAAACGGACGACAAATCATATGGAAGAATTTTGTATGAAAATCCAATTTTTAGCAATAATAAAAATGGTTCGTTTTGGAGTCGCCACCCGGCTCAGCTTAACCAAAAAATTTAGTATGACTGATCCGGATGAGGCCACCATACGATAAAAATGAGATTTTGGGTTTGGGATAAATCACTTACTAGTTTGGAAATTGGAATTAAAATATGCATTCAAATAGACCTAAATTCATTTTAGTTAAACATGCAAGGCCCACACGTGAAAGTGTTGAGTAAATAAATAAACACATCATTACAACCTTTACACATTAAACTATCCTCCGGGGTATAATTGATAAAAATGTGGAAGAGGGGTACAATTGCCTAAATTACATACAAAAGTCTATATGCAATAACAGTTTATAATATCATAAATTAAATAAACACATCATATGATCCAAACTAAAATCTGCAAAACAGATAATAGTTAAATAACCACAGACACGACAGTCCTAAAATTCGGATAATTTTAGAACTGTGCTTGCAAACATTATAGAAAAATGGCATAACAGATTTTTTAGTTAAAGAAAACAAGTTGGCTCAAATTGCATGCGTTACAGGTAAAGTGAGTAGGTTATCATAAGATACATGAATATCTCGTTCGTAGGGTTCCTAACAACAATTCTAAGATTTTCACATGTAATATATATAAGGAATAAAATAAAAAGACATTCATGAAATTGATAAAGTCACGAAATAAATAATAATAAGAGGATTTATAAATAAGAAGGGTTAAAAAGAAGGAAATTAACAATAAAAGAAAGCATTAAGAAAATAGTTGAAAAAGTATTGAAAAGAATAATAAAATAGAATAAACATAAAGAAAATGAGAAAAATATTAGAAATGAGAAGGGAAAATAAATAGAGAAAAAACAAAACTAATATTTGTGAAGTAATATGAATTAAATCGTAAATAGAGTATATAAAAATAAAGGAAATGGAAAGTCACAAAGAAAAGATTTTAATTTAATTTAATATTTTGGGATTTAGAATAATCCTTTTGGAAATGAATATAAGCCTTTTCCATTATTTCATTTTGATTAATAGAAAACCAAAATAAAATAATTAACCTTTGAGAATAATTAAAAGGAATAAAAAAGAAATAAATAATAATAAATAAAACAAATGAATTCCTGATTAATTTTATACTGAATTATTAGAATTTTCAAGAATTATATAGTTTAGAAAGCCAAGATCAAGCATTATTTCACTTTAATTAATGAATAAATAAAGCGAAATAATTGATCTTTACACAAAAACCATCAAACAAACAAAGAAAATAAAGAATTACAGAGGATTAAAAGTAAACACAGAATAGAGAAAAATAACAGGTGTTTTTGGTTCTTCGGTGTTGCCTTGATATTTTCTTCCAAATGATTGAGAATTACTCAGAGTTGTATCGGAAATCCAAATTTTTGGCAGAGTTTTGACAGATTTTTATGCTTTAAAAAGTATGAAATTTTATGAAAAATTCAAGTTTTTAGATGCTCGGGCCGTCCTCTTTAGAAAAGTGAGGCTAGGCCTCTATTTATAAGAGTTCTGGATCATACGAACAATCAGAATCGACCCACTAAAAAGATAAGTCGCACAACTCATCTTAAGACAGTTGAATCAAAAATGAATCAAACAATTCAAAAATAAATCGTACAACTCAAGTGATTAAAAGGGATGAGTCGTGCGACTCAAATCAGATGAGTCGCACGACTCATCTATTATAATTATTATAATCAATTACAATAATCAATTGATGCGTGTACATTCACTTCCCCTCCCCCTTTATTAATTAATAATTGTTATTAATTACCACATCAATACATATGTGTGCACCACACTTAACTCATCTGCATTTATTCAATTTAATTTTTTTATTTTTTTAATTAATTATTATTATTTATTGTAATTATCAATTATCATTATTATTATTAACATCACAATTAAAACACATACGCACACCTTTATTAAATAATTTTTATAATCATTTTTAATATAATTAGAGAATTTGTAATTTTAAAACCTCGTAGATAAATTTAGATTTCCGAATTAATCCGAATTAAAAACATGGTAATAAAAAATTTTCATCATTAGAACCGGATATTTTGTGCTCACACTACCTCCACTTCAACCTGCTTCAACCCCCCGGTTCCAAGCAATATTGGCCCAATCCAAAGCCCCCATAGTTCAGCAAGCAATACCGTACAACTTCCTAGGTTGATTCCATAACCAACCACGATCTCTCACAACTGTCCCGGATCACACCACCCGCCGATGCCAGGCCCGTAGAACCCTTGTACGAGCCGTCACTGTTTAGTTTGGTCCATCCCAAATTAGGTGGTAACCACAGCATTCCTCCACTTCCAAATATACCAAATACCTGTGGTGAAGATGATGGGCCAAGGGATTCCATCCTCTGTGGAAGACGCCTCCAAGTTCTTGAAATTCCAATTCTGCAGGGGCCACTCAAAAAACAAATGATTATAGCATTGTGGCACCAAATCTAGACCTATAAAACGGTTCGAAACTGTCAGTTCACGGTTCACTAAAGGCGTGAAGCTGAATCGGACCGTCCTACAGGATGGTTCGGCGGTTCCGATACCAACTTCGGGCCTGTTCGAAACCGCACGATTCGGCGGTTCCGACAGTTCGGAACCACGGTTCAAGGGCAGTTCAAGCGGTTCATGTACGGTTCGAGCGGTTCGAAGGGCGGTTCGGGCGGTTCGAAGGGCGATTCGGGGACGGTTCGGGCGGTTCGGAACGGTTTTTGATACATATTTTTGAATTTAAAATAAAAGACAAGTATGGTATTAATATAAACTAAAACAAATATGATATTAATTAATATAAACTAAAACAAATATGATATTAATTTTTAAATTAATATAAACTAAAATAAATATGGTATTATTAATTAATATAAACTAAAACAAATATGGTATTAATTTTAAAATTAATATAAATTAAAATAAATATGATATTAATTAATATATATTTTGCAATTAATATAAACTAAAATAAATATGGTATTAATTAATATAAACTAAAATAAATATGGTAATAAATTTGAAATTAATATAAACGAAAACAAATATGGTATTAAATTTATAAATATAATTATTATATTATAATATGTGTAAAAAGATAAATGAAAAATGGAGTATTTAAAAGAGTAAAAAAGAAAAAAAATTTAAAAAATATTTTTATCCTTTGAACCGGCGGTTTGAACCGCCGGTTCGACGATTCAATAAATCTTGTACCAAAATCGGACCGTCCAACAGGATAGTTCACCGATTATGGGCCGGTTCTGATCTGGTTCCAAGTTTGACCGGGTCGATTTGTCGGTTCGCCGATTCCAGTTCAGGATTTTCACCCCTAACCAAATCCCTCCAAATCCTCTTTGCAAACTTACAATCTCGAAGGACATGGGCTGCAATTTTTGTCGAAGAACAAATAACACAGGCTGCACTAGCTTGTAAATTCCTTCTTGATAGGCTTTCATTGCACAAAAACTGGTTATGGACGACCAACCATAGGAAACAACGCACCGTTTTCGGTATTTGGACCTTCTAAATAAGCTGCCATACACGATTATTCACTATTATTTGGGCTGTGAGTAACAGCGAGTATGCCGATCCCACAGTAAACATCCCATTAGGAGTTGCCATCTAGCCCCACTCATCGTCTGCTACATTTGTTGCGCTCTCCACTACTGTCATTTGCAGTAACACTCCTGTAAGCAATAAGTGCTCAAATTCTCACCAACGCGACCCCATTAACGGATCCCATAAGTCAACAACAACCTTGTACATATCTGCGAACGCATTGCAATCTCAACCAACGGTTTACTCCCAATCCATGTATCTAACAAAAACCGAGTGGACTTCCTATTCCCTACATTCCTACGAAGGCCAGCCTTTAATACCCAGGAACCTTTGCAGATATCCCTCCAAGTATGTGAATTAGACAGAGAGGCTTTGAATATCTCTAACCCAGTTCGATTCCCTCTATATTTAGCTCGAAGCACTCGAACCCAAAGCAAATCATTAGCAATTAACATCCATCATCCAAGCTTAGAGATGAGATCTATATTCATTAGACTCACTGACCGAAATCCCAGACCCCCATATCTTTTGCCTGGCATACGATTGCCCAGTTGATAAGATGAACTTTTCGTTTCTCCTCTCCTCCTCCCCAGAAAAACCAGCGGATACTGCTGTCAATTTTATCATTTATGCTTCGAGGAAGCACTGTAGTCTGCATAACATAGTACGGAATGGTGGATAAGGTTGATTTTGCCAAGGTTGCTCTTCCTGCCAAAGATAACATCTTCGCCTTCCAGTCATTGAGCCGTGAGTGAATTTGATACACCACATATTGATACTTTTCCTTGGACATATGGGAATGAATAACTGGTACACCCAAGTACAACCCAATATCCATTGTACGATGGATTTCCAACCTCGAGCTTTTAATATCCATAGTCTCCGGTCCAGTATTAGTAGAAAAGAAGACTCTAGACATCGTAAAACTAACTCGTTGACTGAAGACTCACAGAACTTCTCTAAAACGCCATTGATTACATGGATTTGCATTTGATTTGCTTCAACAAATTGTACTATATCGTCTGCAAAAAAAAAACATGTGTGATAAATAAGGTACACTCCGTGATAGTGCTACAGGCTTCCAAGATTTGGACTGCACTGCATTGTCTATAAGATGACTCAACCTCTCCAGAAAAATAACAAACAAATACGGTAAGGGTAGGTCTCCCTGTCTCAGCCCTCTCCCTGGGGTAAAACTCTCGAGAAGCTCCCCATTCCACAAGATTCTTGTACTTGTCAATGACATACAGTCCATAATCAGATTAATCCAGTGATTTGGAAGCGCTAACTCTTCTAGAGTGTCCTATAAAAAGTCCCAACTTATCCGATCATAAGCCTTTTCAAGATCAATCTTAAGAATTATTGCTCCTCGTCGCCCCTTCTTCTGTTAAATGAATGTACCACCTCTTGGAGAAGGATCACATTATCTGTTATCTGCCTCTCCCATATAAAGCTACATTGGCACGGGCTGATCAAGTCTGATAGATAAGGCTTCAACCGATTTACTATGCATTTAGTAATGCCCTTGTAGATGACATTCCATAGACTGATGGGCTGAAACATCGATACCTTATTCAGAGCCGCTGACTTCAAAATCAATGAAATTAACGTTGAATTTAATCTTGTATCAACTTGAACCAAATTAAGTGCTCTTAACGCGTAATCCACCACTAATGGGCAGTTCTTTTGGAAAAAAATAGCTTGGAAGCCATCCAATCCAAGAGCTTTAAATGAATCCATTGAAAAAAAGCTGATCTTACTTCAGATGTTGTAAAAGGGCAAGAGCTTTAAATGAATCCATTGAAAAAAAGCTGATCTTACTTCAGATGTTGTAAAAGGGCATGATAAATCACTAATTAATGGAGCCAAATGCCCACTGAAGTTGGTGAGAGAACAAAGTTTGGGTCTAGTAGGCCTCTCTTCCGCATACAGGCTTCAATAATATTGATACAACAACTTTTTCAAATCATCTTTATCCCATACCCAAACTTCATTATTGTCCAGTAACCCCATTATATTGTTGCGTCTTCTTCGTACAACCGTTGAAACATAAAAATACTTTGTATTCCTATCTCCCATGGTTATCCATTTGTCCCATGATTTCTGGTACCTGTACATCTCTTCTTGACACAGCACCGCATTCAGTTCAGTAGTTTGAATTTATTATCTTAATATAGATAATTGTAACTAAAAGAATTAAGTTAATTTTTGTAATTTATTTTAATTTTTGTATAATAATTAAACTAAGGACATATTTTTCTAGCAAATTTTATAATTATAATTTTACCTTTTCCTATGGAGTAATTTGTAACGATGTTAAAAAAATTCATTTTAGTAACGGTAAAAAATTAAAATCCTCATTTTAATATAAAAAATTATTTAGTCTCGTTTTGATAAAAAATGAAACAACGTGTCACTTTTAAAACTTTACTCTTAAACTTAGTTATAAAATATGAAATCTATGTATATTGATAGCATATAGTTGAAACCGAATAAAGGAAGATCGAGTCTCGAGATCAAGGATGATTAAATCATTCAGATTCATTCAATTAGGGCTCTTCGAAATGAAATAGGAGCATAAAATGGGAATACTTAATTAGATGAGAAGTTTTCCGTGATGCAGTCTATTACTTTGGTAGTTGTGGACAATGAATGAGAATAATTACAAGTCTCGTTTTCTCTTAGATAAGAAGGGAATTTCTTTTTTTGTCTCATTTAACAAATGAGAATAAATATGAGTCTCATTTTCGTTTTTTTAATAAAGAATGAAATTTCTTTAGAGATATTTATTTATCTTTGTTAAAATATTTAATTTTTGTTCTATAAATTTTAGAATTACAATAATTATGTATCTATATTAATTTGAACCCATATAAAGGAAAAGATAAGTGATAAAAATTGATAGCTCTTATTTGAGCGAAATTTTAGCATACACCTGGTGTATGTGCACCGAACCATTAGATGTATGACACTTAAGTAAGTATGATTATATTTTGCTTACTTGTTATACATCCAATGGTCCGGTGCACATTGTCATAGCTCACAAAACTTTTCCGCCTAAAGGAGGTTCAAATGGTCCAAGAAGGCTCCAAAATCCTCTAGAAGATAGGAGAGAATTCTAGCATAATCTGGAGATATGTAAAATGTTCTGGAATTGTGTGGAGGCTTGCATGCTAGAACCTTATGAAATATTGTAGCAAAGTAGATAAATGTGGAATATGGTAGAATATTCTGGATATGTAACACTGACTGTTGGATGAAAAGAATCCTCACCATCCGTTGAGGAGGTGGAGGGCTATATATAGCTTAGGAAGTTCATTTGTAAAGCATGGAAGTAGAAAAGCAAACATCAAATAAATACTTATAAGCTCTCTTCTTATCAATACAAAGTTCTTTATTTCATCATTGCAATTTTTTATCACTTGCTTCATTTCTCACTTCCGTATAATCGAGTTAGGATGACTAGCATTATATTTGGAGTTCGCACGCTAGCACTACACGTCTCAACAAGTAAGGAGTTATGCACGTGACAGTTGGTATCAGAGCTAAAGGTTAAAGGATGGCAAGTGGAGATGAGGAAAGCACTCGTATTGGTGCTGTCACACAAGAGACGGAGGAAGTAAGGAAGACAAAGAGGGGTCGATCGAAGACAAGGGATCCTGTTGCCAAAACCCTTATGGACATCAATGGTCAGCTAGCAAAAGTAGAACTTGCTATAGTCGAGGGTCAAGATAAGGACCTTGACAAGTTCAAAGAAGTGGAAAGGCGCTTAGATGAACTCGAGAAATATGGGTTCCGAGAAGAGGTACAAGCTATATTGAACAATGTCATCATTGATGGTGAGGAGCGATCGGAGGCCTTAGAGAATGTCTTTCTTGCGGAGATTTCCTCCTTAAGGCAAGAATTAGAGAAGGTTCTTGCTGAGCTAGTGGCTACCAAATGGGAGCTTGCGGAGATGAAGGAGGAGCTAGCACTTTGCAAAAGGGCCATTGCAAATGGAGCTACTTTGTCAAATGTTGGCATGTACAAAATCGATGTGCCAAAGCCAAGGCCTACAGTGGTGCAAGGAATGCAAAGGAGATGATAGTTTCCTTTGGGGACTAGAGAAATACTTCCGATCACTATCACAAACGACGCTAAAATGATGGATGTCGTCTCTCTACATCTTCAAGATGCTGTTGCTATTTGGTAGAGGACCAAGGAGATGAACATCCAAGGTGGACTTAACACGATAAGCACATGGGATGACTTTAAGAAGGAGCTAAAGGCCCAATTCTACCCCGAAGCTAGAGAATTAGAGAAGAGGGCCAAGTTGAGGCATTTTAAACAAAAGGGAACTATTAGTGAGTATATCAAGGAATTTTTCGAGGTTCTCTTGGAACTTCCTGGATATCCTCGAGAGGAAGCATTCTACCTATTCTTGGAAGGTATTCAACCATGGGCCAGAATAGAGATTCAACATAGGAACACTAATGATCTCACGATGGCCATTGCTATTGCTGACTCTTTAATAGAGTTTAATAAAGGTGACAAGTTAAAGTCATATCCCGATAAGGCTAGCAAGAATAAGAGTGGAGGAGCCAGTATTTCTAAACCAAGCACCAGTAAGCCCAAAGACCGTAAGCCACCTAAGGGGAAATAAGATAGAAGTGGATACAAGTCAATCAAATGTTTCTTCTATGAAGGGCCACATAAAGCAAGAGATTGTCCCACTAAGGGGAAGTTGTCTGCCATTGTAGAAGAAAGGGAACAACAAGAGCAACAAGAAATGGGATCTTTGCAAATCCTCAATGCCATCAAGGCAAAGGTAGACATGCCTAAGATTGAGAAGAAGGGTCGATTATTCATGAAAGCTAAGATAGGTGGCCACGTCCTAAAGGTATTGGTGGACACCGGAGCTACACACAACTTTCTCCAAGCGAAGGAAGTCGATAGGTTGGGGATACACTATCGCAAGGAGAATGGGTGGTTTAAGGCTATAAATTTTGAGCCAAAACTATTCATGGCATCGCTAAGGGGGTTTGAGTAAGCCTAGGTATGTGGACTGGTCTTTTGGACTTCTCTAGAGTACCGATGGATGACTATCCTATAGTGCATGTGTTATGGATTGGGTTGAGAGAAAGGAGATGTGAAGGTTTTAACCTTAAACCAATAAAGATTTTCGAGCTGAATCCATAACTCCCAAGGGATACTCTCCCTTAAATATAAGGATGAATCTTGAAAATAACCTTGAAGGTTTCTAAAATTATATTGATCAAAAGTTGTTTTACAAAGAAGAAGAGTTGCCTTATATACTTGGCAAACCCTAATCCTAGTCACAAATAATATTAATGACGATAAGAAAAAATCAAAATGATGAGTTACAAAAGTTATCATAAAAAGGGGAAAGTAAACTATTTACACGATTTCACCAAAAAGGCAAAAAGGTATTGTGAGCACGGGACTTTTACCCTAAGGCTGTGATGAAAATGGTACTTCGCCAATTACTTTTCTCATTTTAAGGTTCGTTTGAGTTGTTTGATACAGACCGAGGACTCCGGCAATACACCGCAAAGAAACCGAATCAAATATGTCTTTTTGAGTTTTGGGCCCCCGGGCCTGTCCTAACCGAGATTTCTCGCTCTAATTATTTTTATCAAAATTATTTTTATCCACATTATTTTTATTTATTTTATTAAGTAAATAAATGATAATGAGTGATATTAATAGTCGAGATAAAAATTAAAATCGACGGATTAAAGGAAGAAATTATAATGAACAGAGGATTAGTCTAAATATTTTTTACATTAGATATGGACATGAAACAGCCGCGTCTCAGCGGCACACACCTATCTTCTCCTTC
>CAOJCR016257228.1:0-10337 GCA_948330485.1 Euphorbia neoarborescens
TCTCCTCACAGATTTCACTCAATTTGCTCACAAATGTCTAGGTGAGAATAAAAACACACACAATTAAAACAAAGCAAGGATCAATAGAGAACTAATTGCAATCTCAGTGCAGTTATTAACAAAGAGGAGCAAAATCAGAGAACCTAGTTGGCTTGTAATGTTCTGAGTGTAAAGGTAAAGTATGATAGAAATCTTTTAGGCTCTACAATGCCTTTATTTACACTGAAAATAGAAACTAGCAAATTCTGGGTATAAAGAATAGGATTGAATTGCATCACATTTCTCGAACAACAAACCAGCAACTTTATTTCATAGAATGTCATAGGAAAAGAATCATAAGAAGGAAGGAACATCATAATAATGTACAATCACTGACAAGGGAAATCTGGGTATAAAAATGAAGAAATCCGTATTAGAAAAGAGCACAGGAAGTAACAATAGTTGTTTAGTTCTTTTAAATCATTTTGGAACGAGTTCATGAATTAAATGATAATATCCCAGTACAAATGTTCATGAATTTATTGGTAGGAACTCACCCCATACTTATTTCAGACTCAGTTTCTTGGTAAACATAGAGTTTATGAATTAGGTATGATTTGGCTTGTTGCTTTATGGCTTTTGCCTTATAATATGGCTTTTAAAAGAACAGGCTCAAGCTCAAATAAGGGTTCTAAGGGTTGGTTAGTGTGCTAGTTTCAAAAAGGTTCAAAGCGAAAAGAAGTGTGATGGGGATGTGTGTGAACGTGTGGCTG
The DNA here is from genome assembly GCA_948330485.1 of Euphorbia neoarborescens. NCBI lineage: Eukaryota > Viridiplantae > Streptophyta > Magnoliopsida > Malpighiales > Euphorbiaceae > Euphorbia > Euphorbia neoarborescens. Next base: position 753 of record CAOJCR016257228.1, read on the forward strand.
ATCCTAAGGGTCTCCATATATAAAGCTCTACTCATGCCAAGTGCAAGACTACACTGAGTTCTATGATCTAGCAAGCAATGTTTGGCTATCTCTCATAAAAAGAATAAAACCAATGTGAAATGGCCCATTTGGCTCGAGAAATCCTTACTTTAAGTACAAGATAGCTATATGGTGTGTGTTTAGCTTCTTTACCCTTTCGTTGTTCCTAATCACTATTTCAATACAAGCATGGAAATAATTGTAAATGATCGAACCACTATGGATGGCTACCCTTATTGGTTTTATGCAAAAACATTATTCAGAAACAGCTGACAGGCATAAACAAGCTAATTCCCAGCATACTCAGTTCAAAAATTCCAAGTTTTCTACTCTAAAACAAATAACGAAGTTCAAATTTGGTGGTACCCTTACTATATGCCACAACACATGGGAATAAACCACATACAAATGCAAGCAATTATATACATATGCATCACATTGCTAAACATCAAACAAAATAAAAACATAAAGTACAAAGGTAACAAAAGACCTTTCCACCCCCCACTTAGAATCTCACTTACTCCTGGAAGTGCAGTGGAAGTAGGGGATTCAAGTGTGGAACAGAAAGGATACCTTACTTGCCCGGTTTGCGTGCTAGCTCCTCCAAGCAATCCAGCCAAGTGGTCCCTGAGCTTTCCACTCCTCATCTCTCTGTTGCCAAGTGCCCCAATCTTGCTACATTTGAAGCTAATTCACTGACACTCGGTTGATTTACTCCGTGAGGAGATCCATCCTTACATCAATCTGTTTTTCAAATGTGGAGAATTTATATCCCTCCTCATCACTTTCTACTTCCTCCTCTTCAGTTTCCATATAATCAGCTTTCGCTAGGTCTTTGTGCACAATAGGATGCTTACCCGGTGTTTTCTAACTTAGTTCTGCTGGCAAAGAAGAAGCAGGGGTACCCTATTGAAAACCCACCAATCTTATCGCCGTGGGTTTGATTGTTGGGAGATGTGATCTGGATTGGGGCCCAAGTATGTTCTGGGCAATTCTTGTGATTATATATCCCAACCCTTAATGGCGGTGATTACGTTTATGGGCCAATAGGTGGAACACATCCACCAAGTATTGACCCATATCCACCAACATGTGTTCTCAGAGGCGAGCTAGAATGAGCAATTCTGCTTTATTTATTTTGTTAGACTCATATTTGCCACTGAAATTATGGCAAATCATCTTATGCATAAGGAATAATGCATGGTGCCTTATCCTAGATGATTTTAAGTTCTTAATATCATAAGGCCCCAACACAATGTCTTCCATGCCGAGTAGGCATCACTGCCTTTCAGCCACGCAAATGTCCCTCCTTGTATCCCTATGATTTGTAAGAGTTGGGTGCTAGTGAGTGAATGTGATTGTCCACTAAGCGAAAGTGAATGGTTTTTCCTAAAGATACCTCATATACAGTGGATGTGAGTGTGGTGTAAAATTCTAGCACTAAATCTCTAAATACATGATTCCTAGCCCTATAAAAAATGTCCTATTTAGCTCTATCTATCATGCTCATCACTTGATTCCTAAATTCATCCTCCCTACTTTGAAACTTTAAGAATTCAAATGGCATTATTTTCAAAATAGAGAGGGATTGAAATTTCTTACCTTCTTCCTCCATGTAAAGTGGAAAGGGGCAGTTGAGGCACGAAGAAATCTCCATTTGAGGTGGAGCTGTCGGATGTTCAATTTGCAGCGGTGGTAGAGTGATTCTATTCGTTCCTTGGCCCTTCCTGGCTACTTACTTGGTACGAGGCATACTCGAATTTGGTGGGGGAAGTGGGGTTTTGGTAAAATTTGAGGAGAGGGAAGGGGAGAGAATCGAATTTATGGAAGAAGAAATTAGGGTTCACATTCAAGATTTGGGGAAAATATGAGGGGAGTCAAGGTTTTTCCTCAATTTTAAACCAGACTTCTAATTTTCGAACAGGTCACGTTGTGAACTTAAGTGACACATCGTGACCGGTTAAAGTTTAGCCATTTGAAATTTGGCCTATCACATCATGTCGAACAAATCGTCACGTTGTGATAGGCCATTTTTATCAGTTTCCAGTAATGCTCCAATTTGTTCATAGTTAAGCCTTTCAGATCGTGACCAATAGGGGGTCACGTCGGAACAGGTAATATTTTGCCTATTTCTAAAAACTCACAAAATTTCCCTCGTTTAAAACTGTCATGTAGTGCCCAACGGGGGGTGATATCGTGACAGACAATATTTTTCCTATTTCCAGAAATAAACCAAATTTCCCCCATTTAAACCGGTCACGTCTTAACCAACAGGGGGTCCTGGCGTGACAAGCCCAAAATTTGTATTTCTATATTTTCTCACCCTTTCTTGCAATTAAAAGCATTTACATACCTTATGGTAATCTCCTATTGTTGTATTTACCTCAGGCATTGAGTCCTTTGTCGAGACTTCTTACCTGATAGTATTAAACATAGAAAATACAAACAAAAAAGAAAAATAAAGTAATCCTGTAAATAAAAGTTCAAACACAAGCAAAAACTGTTCTCAAATATAATACAAATGCTGTGTTTAGAGTCAGAACAGCTAGAATTTCCCTTCTGCTAGCTTTTTATGCATCTTTATAGAGAAAAGCTTCTTCTCTCGCTTTCGAACTTTCATGAAAGTATTCCTTCACTCTATGCCCGTTTACTTTCTGAATTCCCTTGCATGTCTCGATCTCCACCATTCCTGACGGATACAAATTGTGCACCTTGAACGGTTTAGTCCACCTACTTCTCAACTAACCCAGAAAAAGTTTTAGCCTTGAATTGTATAGTAATAGTGACTCTCCGGGGCTAAAACTCTTCTCAACCAGATGCTTGTCATGCCAAAACTTCGTTCACTCCTTGTATAGTTTTGCATTCGCATATGAACTCCACCAGAGTTCCTCAAGCTCCACCAATTGTTGGTAAGAAAGTTCACCTACATCTTGCATATCAAAGTTTAAAGATTTTAGCACCCAATATGGTTTATGTTCTAATTCTACAGGTAGATGACACACTTTTCCAAACATAAGAAGGTAGGGTGACATCCATATAGGGATTTTATACGCAGTCCTATAGGCCCACATTGCATCATCCAATTTCAGGCTCCAATCCTTTCGTGATACACTAACCGTCTTCTCTAAAATCCGCTTCAATTCCCTATTAGATACCTCAACTTGACAGCTAGTTTGAGGGTGATGAGGAGTTGCCACTTTATGTGTAACACCATACCTCCGTAAAAGTGGACTAAACTACTGGTTACAAAAGTGGGATCCCTCATCACTAATGATAGCTCTCGGGGTTCCGAACTAAGTTAGGATATTTTTTTTTAAAAACTTAGTTACTACTTTTGGATCGTTGTTTGGTAATATTACCGCCTCAACCCACTTTGATATGTCATCAACCACTACAAAAATATATTTGTTGTTAAATGACTTGGGAAATGGGCCCATGAAGTCAATGCCCTAGACATTGAAAGTTCACACTCTAGGATGCCTTTTTGGGGCATTTCATGCCTCTTGGACAAATCCCCAACTTGGGACATGTATCACATGACCAAACATGGTCGATGACATCCTCTTGCATAGAGGGCCAGTAAAAACCACTAGACAGAATTTTCCCTGGAGTTCTTTTCGGTACAAAGTGACCTCCGTCCTCCTTATCATGACACATTCTTATTGTAGATGGTACCTTGGACTCTGGCACACACCTCCTAATCACACTATCAGCACAATACTTGAACAAATACGGCTTATCCAAAAAAATATATATTAACGTCACTCAAAAATTTCTTATACTGATTATATAAAAGATCGGGTGGAAAGATATTACCAACAAGGTAGTTTGCAAAATCAACAAACCACGGGACTGAGTTTACCAAAAATAGTTGTTCATCATGGAATGTGTCTTGGATGTCCACAACATCATCTACATTTGCTCCACCTCCGGTTAACTGAGATAGGTGGTCCGCCACCACATTTTTGACTCCCTTCTTGTCCTCGATTTCCACATTGAACTCTTGCAAAAGCAAAATCCATAGTATCAACCTAGGCTTAGCATCCTTCTTTGACAACAAATAATTAAGAGCAGCATGGTCAGTGTAGACTGTTACCTTAGACAAAACCAAATACGATATGAATTTATCGAAAGCAAAGACTACTGCTAGCAATTCCTTTTCCGTAACAGAATAATTAACTTGGGCCCCATTCAAGGTCTTACTAGCACAATAGATAGGGAAAATTTTTTTATCAATACATTGCCCAAAGCATGTACCTACTGCCATGTCACTCGCATCACATATAAGCTTAAATAGGAGACTCCAATCAGGAGTAACCATAATAGGCGAATCAATCAATTTCTTTTTCAAAGTATCGAATGTATGCAAACACTTATCATCAAAATCAAAAGAAATTTCATTCTGGAGTACTTCGGTCATAGGCTTTGCTATCTTTAAGAAGTCCTTAATAAACCTCTGATAGAAACCCGCATGACCTAAAAAATTCCTAACTAGCCTAATTGAAGTGGGCGGAGGCAATTTTGTAATCACCTCAATCTTAACCAAATCAACCTCGATTTTATTTCCCGAAATCTTATGCCTAAGCATAATATAATCCCGAATCATAAACTGACACTTCTCCTAACTAGGAGCTAGGTTAGTGTCCTCATACCGCTGAAGCACACTGTCCAAATTTTGCAAGAAAATTTCAAATGAACAACCAACAACAGAAAAGTCATCTATAAACACTTCAAGAAAATCCTCAATCATATCCGAAAATATAGCTAGCATGCATCTCTGAAATGTGGCTGGGGCATTAGACAAACAAAATGGCATCCATCTATATGCAAATGTCCTATATGGACAAGTAAATGTTGTTTTCTCTTGATCAAGAGGGTCCACGGGGATTTGTATGTAGCCGGATAGCCCATCTAAAGTGAAAAAATAACAATGCCTAACCACCCTCTCCAACATTTGATCAATAAATGGTAGTGGGAAGTGGTCTTTTTGGGTGGATTGTTTAACTTCCTGTAATCAATGCACAAGCGCCACCTGGTTACCGTTCTAGGAGGAATTAATTCCCCCTTATTATTTACCACTACCGTTATACCACCTTTCTTTGGTACACAGTGCACTGGACTTACCCACTGGCTATCAGAAATCAGAAAGATAATACCTGTATCGAGAAGCTTTATTACCTCCACTTTTACCACGTCCTTCATATTCAGGTTGAGTCATCTTTGTAGTTACACACACGGTTTGATTTCCTTTTCCATGTAGATCCGATGAGTGCACGAAGTTAGACATATACCCTTTATATCATTGATGGACCACCCGAAAGCTCCCTTATGGTTTCAGAGTACCTCTACCAACTGCTCCTCTTGTTCACCTGTCAAAACAGAAGAAATAACAATAGGTAAATCCTTATGGTGCTTCAGAAATACATACTTCAAATTCCCGATTAATGATTTCATCTCTAAGGTAGCAAGCTCTTCCAATGAAGACTTAGGCGCTGGTTTGACCTCTCTTTCTAACTTGTCAAACCTACCCCTAAATCCAACTACATTCCTCTGCTTCTTTCGATGCCTTGTCCTATAGTTCCTCCAAATCAGTCATTCCCTTTTGACGCTACCTGCTTCACTACACCCAAACTCATGAACACATGCATCAATAGAATAAGAGACCTATCTAATAGATATTTCATTGAATCATACACATTAGATGTTACCTCTTCATTTTGTAACTGTAGAATTAACTTACCCTCGTATACATCAATTAATGTATGTTCGGTTGTAAGGAATGGTCGTCTAAGCAAATTCGAGACCGTATTATCCTCCTCAATGTCTAACACCCTAAAATTCAGAGAAAAATTAAATTTATCTACCTTAACAAGCAAATCTTCTACAACTCCTTACAGTCTCGTGATTGATCTATCTGTCAGCTACAATGTCATATTGGTGGGCTTCAAAACTCCCAATCACAGCTTCCGAAAGATAGATAGGGGCATTATATTGATGCTGGCTCCCATGTCCCATAATGCATTTGAGATTTTCAGATTTCCAATTTGACATAGGATTGTAAAACTTCCTCTATCCTTTAATTTTGGTGGAAGCTTGTTGTTAATTATCGCGGAGCATTCCTCCATTAGCACCACCACTTTGTTTCTTACTGGCTTCCTTTTCCCTGAAAACAATTCCTTGAAAAACTTCCCATAAGTTAGCATTTCTTGTAAAGCCTCAACCAATGGTAAATTAAATTCCATCTTCTTAAAAATTTCGAGAAACTTGTAATACTTCTCATCCAATTTTTCATTTTTCAACCTTTGTAAAAAAGGCAATTTTGGAATGTAAGTTCTCATTGGTTCAGAAGTATCCTTACTTTGTTCATCTTTAGAATTAGGAGAAATATCCAAATTTTCAAAATTTTTAAAAATTGAATCGGATTTACATACCTCTCCCGATTCATTACTTACCTATGGATATGGAGGTTGACCCTTGGCCTTATAAATTGTCGTCTCCACCTGCTTTCCACTTCTCAAAGTTACAGCTTTGGCTGTCTCCCTCTGGTTTCGATTGGGGTTCTATTTGGTAGCACTTGGGAGACTGCTGAAAGTATTTTGTTGCCTTTCCCTACTTATCTGAGCCACCTGATTACCTAAATCTCTGCAATATGCCTCAGTATCCACATGTCTCGTTGACATCTCTATAAGCTTAGAGGAAATATCCTTTAACAGATTCAACATGCTCTCATCTTGTTTCGGACGTGGAGCCGACAATGCTAGAGGTTGCTTATATGGAAGAGATGGGGCCTTACTTAACCCCTGGTTCTTGCTCATTATGAAAATCAGGAGAAGGTCTCAACACATTTTGATTGTTACCGTATGATAGGTTGGGGTGTTGAAATCTTCTCCCATAATTGTTATTATTGTTGTATGAACTATTATAGGAATTATAATTGTTATACCTAGAATTTCCTCCCGTATAGTTCACACTCTCAGATCTAACTTTGGAAAATGTATCACTTCCTTGACATTCCTAGCTTGGATGATAGCCTCCACAAGCCACACATATCATAGATCGTTGTAACTCTAACAAACTCATCTTAGCCATCATCAAATCCATCTTTTTTCTCATCTTATCCATGGCAGGGTTGTGCTATCCTACTGAAGCCATGTGAACATCTCTTTGTTTGGGTACTTCTTCCTGCCATATTGAACTCTTCCTCGCCACTTCCTCAAATAATTCTTTCGCACATGCAGCTGACTTCATGAAAATATCTCCACCTACAGTATAGTCAACCTTTGTACAGTTAGTAGGAGTCAAACCATGATTAAAAATACTTACCTAATCAAACTAAGGTATGCTGTGATGGGGGCAATTCCGTAGTAGCCTTTGAAATCGAGACCATGCTTCATTCATTGGTTCTACCCCAAATTGCCGAAAAGCATTAATCTCATTCTTTAGCTAGACGGTTTTAGAGGGATGAAATTAGTATGAGAGGAATTTATCCTCCATCTAGTCCTATAATGGTACCGTACCGGGCTGAAATGACTCAAACCATTAAATCGCTCCTCCAATCAGAGAGAATGGAAATAACTTTAGCCTGATGACATCTTGTGGTACTACTTTTATTTTTACAGTGTCAGCTACCCTGAAGAACCGATTCAAGTGATCGTTGGGGTTTTATGCAATGCCCTCACTGAACTGGCCATTATTCTGTACCAACTTGAATCATACTCGTCTTCAGCTCAAAATTGTTAGCAGTAATGGCTGGTATTACCACTCTAGCTAAATTTCTCGGTCTGTAAGGGGATATCAAATCTGTCATAGCCCTATCATCTCTGATGAGCTATCTATTATACAGCCTATTTTCCTGCTCTCTCATCTCATTCTCTAGTCTTTGCATCAATTTAGCTTCCCGAGCATCTTTAGCAACATATTCTGCTTCAAACTGCTCCCTTTCATGCCTCAGTATTCCACCTCATCTCTCAAATCTGCATCTGCCATATTAGCATTTAAGTTCCTCCTTGCTCTTTGGTTCCTGTAAAAAGTACGCTCAATTTCTGGATAAATAACCAAAGGATCAGAATCAACTGCAGAAGAACGAGTTTGCATATAACGAAGAAAACTCAAAGAAGTAAACACCCAAGAATAAATAAATAAACAAATAAAATACACCAAACACAACAAAAATTAACAAAATAATACAATGCTCAAATCAGATTGTACACCGTTGGTTCGATGTCGTAGGAAATTACTTTCCCCAATAATGACACCAAAAACTTGACACGCGTTTGGCAGTGGCCGGAAACAACTACCAAACCGTTGACTAAAGGGCAGTGTAACCTATCATTGTCAAGTAATAAATCTGGTTAAGTCAAGGTGTCAATCCATAGGAAAGTATCTACAATCACTGAACTAATAGGCTTCCTAACATGTTTAAGAGAATTAAAAAGGTATAAATTGTTAAAAATAAAATGCTGAAAATTAAAACCTAAGTTAATGTGCACAGTGATAAATCTCCTATCATGATTTGTATGGACTTCAACTATTATCTCAAGGCAGTTTAAAGTGGTTCGGCTCTAGTTCGTTAAAGCCTTTTTTTGAGGTGAACTAGTTCTAGAGACTCAGAAACTACTGACCTGTAAGTTTCATGGAATTATCAGTTCCAATGATTTCCTAGGGTTTAGTCTTGGTAAGGTTGAGTTTATGCATCTGACTAAGAGATACGGATCTCACGAGACAACAATCGCCACACGAAACATGTAATTAAAATCGCAAGTAAGAAACCCTAATTTTTAATTAAAAACCCTAGCAAGAAGCGATGGAATGAGTTAATAAATATTCTATCAACAAAGCTTGATGAAGAAACCTAATTCATAATTAAAAAGATTAAGGAGAACTTATTCCAATTAATCGCAAACTGTTTTCAAAGGTAGACTTATGAAGATGATGAATGCTTATAGAAAATCCAATCTAAAGATGAACAATCGCAAACGGGAAAGCCAAAGAACTTGAGTAAATAAATCCTGAAGAATAATAGTAAATCGACATAGTAAATCGACATACAAATCCTCTTGTCAAGTTATACGCTTAAAAAGAGTTTTGAGATGCCGAAAGATACCTAAAAGTATAATACAATAGGCTTATATATTTTTCCAAACCAAAAGAAATCAAATCTAGGTCAAAAATTACAAAGTTTTGTGATTTAACATGGTCACGTCGTGTCACATTAGTTGACATGTCATGACTAGCATTTTTCCCCCAATTGGCTGCATTTTCTGTCCTTTCGTGATTTTTGTACTGTCATGTCGTGACTATAAATCTCACACAATGTAACCAGTATAATTGCCCCAATTCCTTACATGATCTGTCTTTTTGATAGAATGTGCAAAGGACATCTATTTGGCATGAATACTTAGTGATATATAGCATAAATGTGGTATTTAATGGCTTTCTTGTGCTAGAAATGTATTTTCTTGCAGGGTTTTGTTTCTAAAGGTGTTGACTAAAGCTAAGGAAGTATTTTGTGCAATTAAAGTGAATTATGGATCAAAGATAAAAGAT
>CAOJCR016257791.1:0-15668 GCA_948330485.1 Euphorbia neoarborescens
AGAATGACCATTCGGGTCACTTTTTTTTGGTAACGGTCTCTATGATTCTCGTTTTGAGGATGGGTACAATTTCTTTGTTTGAAAATACCTCATATGCTATGTTGTGGCCTTTTTGTGTTTTTCTGCATTAATTATCCTACCCACTGTTACATCTTATCTCATATGGTTTTAATGTTGTTGCCTTTTGGATTGGTTACACACGAAATTGACTTTTTCCTCATCCTTTTTATTGGTTGCACACATTTTAGAGAATGCCTTCTATTTTCTTTCTTTGTTGGTGGGGAGTTATTCCGCTTTAATATGCCATTTTGTTTTCTTATTTTTTTCCCCATTCTGCTATTTATTTAATTGCTCAGTTGGTATAGAATGACCATCAATGCTGGTAAAGCTTTTAGTTCATCATATTCTCATGAGCAGTGTGTTGTCTTCTCTTTCAGGCATATGTTCAATGCACTTCCAGTTGCACAATTCTTATTTCGTTGAATACTTCCTATGGCTTGAAAACCAATTGTTTATATTGCTTGTTTCTCCTTCGTAGGTGGGGGTTGCTGAAATTAAAGTTGCAGTTGAACAAACTGGTGGGCTTGTTGTGCTTGCAGAAAGCTTTGGCCATTCAGTGTTTAAGGACTCACTTAGACGGGTTTTCCAATTGGGTGATTATGACCTTGGATTATCATCGAAGTAAGAGTTTATCAATCTCTCTATAACTATTGTTAATTTGTAACTGAAGTTGCATATTTGACTCTAATTAGCCTATCAAATTTGAACTTCCAGTTTTATTTGAAACATTCTTCTTTTTGAGGTCGTAAAATTTTCAGTTTTGGACATTATCCCAATGATATTCCTTAGTTGATGTTGCAATACTTTCCTCGAGTAATCTCTTGTAAAAATGGGAAATGATGCATAGGCGTTTTCTGTTATAAAGGTACTCCATGGAAATCAATTGATTTTCGGCAATCATTTTAAACCAGCTGATTTTATGTTGAAAATATCCTGTTCAATCTTATTAGCAATCCTGATGAATTTCTTAGACCTGTCATTAACTTGGATGTACTATATCTGGTTGATAATGGAAAAAAGAATATGGTTTCTAGTAGAAATGAGCCAATGACTACCAGTGGTAGACCAGTAGGTTCACTAATTCCTGTGGCTGGTGGCCCTGCATGGTTCCTGTGTGTTGATATTCTATCTTTATGAGATTGTGGACATTGAATTTTTCCTTTTTGAAGATAATCTTCATTTCGTCTCAAAAGAGGTTTTGCTTCCTTCTTGATCAAGAACATAAATTATGATGTTCTCTTTTTTTTAGGTAGTGTTTGTTTTGAAGGATGGAGGACACAAAATTCATTGAATTTATTTAGAATAATTTTGGTTTAGAAACATCAATTGACATTTGTGCCCTCTGTACTCCAACCTCTCCTTTCTTCTTATCAAACATACCCTTAGGTACCCTTATCAATGGGAACAGTTTTTATGAGAACATTTATAGCAGAAAAACTTAGCCAAAGGATTCTTTCACATTTACTCGTGCATTCTTTCTATTATTTGACATTTATTATTTGACATTTATATTCTTGATAATCAAAATGAGTGTCATTTTACTGGTTTTTCCTGCTATTATCTGCACAGTGGTATATTTGAAATAAATTGCACCAAGGATGTCAAAGTTCAAGGCATTATTGGCCCTTGTGCGTCACTTGAGAAGGTATGTACTTATTAGAGCACCACAACACCCTCTCTTCCTATTCATTTTACTGTATACTTCTGAACAAATTAATGCAGAAAGGTCCTTTGTGCTCCGACACTGTGATTGGTCAAGGGAATACAAGTGCATGGAAGATGTGTGGACTGGACAAAGCTACAACTTTATGTATAATGTTTGAGATAGTGAAGAAGGATGCCGTAGATGCTGCTATTCAATCATCAAGCAATCAATTTTACTTCCAGTTCTTAACTTAGTATGGAATCCAAGCTTATGCTCTCTTTTATAATCATTTTCATGCTATATGCTTTATTAAGATGGAAAAAGGTTTGACATTTTGCTACAGTTACCAGCATAGTAGTGGTCAAATGAGACTTCGTGTTACAACTCTTTCCAGGAGATGGGTTGCCGGACCTGGAAGCCTACAGGCAAGTTTTGTGGCACATAACTGTTTGCCAATTACCATTATAGCTATTGCGTGAAACATTTTAGGAAAATTTACATTACACTTATATACATGATAAATATCCTGTCCTATGGTCCAAGGAAAGTTGAGTTGAACATTGGAAGAGAAAAACTATCACATGTACTTGGTTCAATAATAAGTTCATAGCTCCTGTTATTTGGATGATTATTGCTATATGTTGGTTTTAACGTGGGTACGTACTACCTTTTGTATGTTTGTTAACAATTGATGATGGAATTAACTTATAGACCATAGCTTACATCTTTTGCTTCTATTTTTCTTGAACAATTAAACAGTCCCAAAACTTCATATGTCCATAACCTCTTGGAACTAGGTTTGAACAGTAACGGGTTTAATTTAGATATTCACAAAATCTGACCAAGGGAATATCATATTGAACGAAGAGAAACTGAAACATCAGTTCCTTTGGTCGTTTCAGCCCTCTTGGAACATCATAATGTAGCGTGTCAAAGGATCACTCAACTAAAAAGTTTAAGGCTCTGTTTTTTTGGACTGGACTGAACTGAATACTGATTATTATAATAATAATTATAAATATAATGATAATGATAAAATAATATAAAATAATAACCATGTATAATAATAAAATAATTACAAGATTAATAATGATAATAATAATTTTATTATTTTTTATTAATTAATAATAATAAAATAATAATAGAGCTGAACTGAACTTATCTGAAGTGAACTGAAATTAAGTCCAAAAGAACAGAGCCTAAATGGGTTAATAAGGTTATAAGAATAATTTTATTTTTTGTAAGACACTTGTGGACCTGTATACCCTTGGGCTTGAAGCATGTGCAAACACATCTCTGCTCTCAGTTGAATTTAACTAATAAATGGGACTGCCATGGTTCAGAATATAGACCTCTTAGTCTAAAGCACTCAAATTCAAAAGCTTAAATTGATAAGCTTCCTAGGATAGTTTTTATTATCTCTAACAAAGCCAATTAATCTTCCAAATAATTTAGAATAAGAATGAGATTCGCAATCTCTGATTTTGATTGTTTGAAAGGCTTGAGGTAAGGCCAAAAAGGCAGCCAACAAACATGATGCTAGGATTGAAAATTACTACCAATGAAACACTTTTAGATAATCATTGAGAACCGATCTTTCCACAGTTTTGGCATGCATGCTTGGTGCTGCTTCTTCATTGACTAAGTTCCTAAAGGTCCCAAATTTGAAATTCCCCCCATTAACTTTTGCATAACAAGAGTAGGCTTGTGTTCTCCAGGCCTTGTCAAACTCCCAACTCACATTCCTTGGTCAATCCCAAAAGATTGGATTATCTGATGGACTGTCCAGTCCAGACAAACAAATATAGTGTAATATGATTCTCGATTCATTGGGTTGGAGTAGTACCTGGTCAGACCTTTGTACGTAAATGGGAAAGGATGGGTAAGGCTTTGGTCTAGGCAGGTCAAGGAACAAAAACTCTGGAATCCTCCAGTTTGGATCATCTTTGCAAGTTGAGCTATACCTTGAATCCAAAAAAAAAAAAAGTTTGGTAGAGGACTGAAAAGCGAGGGGGAGTTTCTTTTGGATCTGTTGCCTATGGTTCCAGGCAAGAAAGGATACTTCTAGAAACAAGAGGCAAACCACTTGTACTTGGGGATTGCTACATTTAGTTATGAGAGTGTGACAAACAATTGGTGAGAAAGAGAAGCTGTAGCTTTTGGGAATTTTGTTTTGGAAATGGTTTCTTTTAGTGAGCTACTGACAGAAGGGGGAATATCCCTGGTCTGTGCTGCTGAGGTAGTTTTGTTCCTTCCATTTAGTTCTTAATCTGTCGGTAAATTTTGGTATTGTTAATAACACTAAGAAGGATTCACGTATAGAATTTGATTTTCAAATTTGATTGTTTGTTGCTGTATTGCTTGTTTTTTTGTGTGCTTATTGTCGTTTGGGCTTGTGATCAGTTTAAGGCATATTTAGGAATTAGTGGAGTTGCTCAAAGAGGTGTGCATAGGCTTGCGATTTATACCTTAGAAATGGTTCTAGGCCTGCAGCCTGCTGAAGTGCTTATCTGATTCAGTGAGAGGATGGTCTAATTGTTGGTTAATATTGTATTTTATTTGGTTCATCACTTTGTTGAAAGAAACATTATAAACTTGAGAAAATTGCTCTAAGCCTGCAACATACTTAAGTGCTCATCTGATACCGTGAGACAATTGGCCTAATTGCATGATAATAATTCATTTTTCATCATACAGCCTTTGTTGAGAGAAATATTGCTTTTAGATGTAAAAAGGAATTACCAAATTGTTTGCGTTTACATCGAATCTTTTGAATAGAAATTTCTTAATATTGTGACAACTGAGATATTATTGCAAGAAGGAATGCAGTAAAATGCTTTATTCCAAGGAGAATGAACCATGCCAGGCTTTGATTAGATACCTTGATAGGGAGCTTTTTAGTTTTCAGTAGTCTTATCTCAGGACTGGCATCATTACAAAAAGACTAAGAAAAAAAATGTTGGATGAGGGATACTTTTGAGCTATGAAGCATAGACACTTCTCGGAGGTCTACGTATGCGTGTCGGATACTCGGGGGACATGTGCCCGACATGGCAAAAATGTGTCCCCATCTTTTTTTTATCTTTTAAAGGGGACACTTCGGGGACTTGAATTACTCCTAAGTGTGTAGAGGATCTAGTGTTTGTTCACACTAATTTGCGTCTTCTTTCGCGAAAGGCACAACAATAAGAGAAAGGAGAGACAGAGATGTGAGATATTGAATTTGAACAAATAGATGGGGCAAGAATTATTGAGATTGCTAATTTATCCCTTGACGAGCCGAAATTTGAGTCAATAGTGTTTGTTGATGAAGAAGGGACGAAATTTGATTCAGCGGAAAATATTTTAGATTAGTTTTTTTTTTTAAAAAATTTTAAACTTGTTACTCTATTATTTTAATGAATTGGATAATTTTTATTATAATGAATAATATTTATTTATGATATATATTTTTTAATTTTTTTATTTGACGTGTCCCTGCCGTGTCTATCCCTGATCCATATTTTTGAAAAATGTCGTGTCCACATCCGTTTCACGTGTCAGTGTTTGTGCTTCATAGCTTTTGAGTTCTTTCCTTTTCATATTTTTACTCCAATGCCAACCTATCTTTTTCTATAATTGTCATACGGAATTTAAGCTGGGTATTCATCTTTGAGAATTCATCTGAGGTGGAAAAAAAAAGTGGAACATTCATTTGTTTAAGTTGGGCTGCTAAAAGGGCTTGGACTGATAGATTGTTCTAGATTGTTCAAAACATGTACATATTATACAAAAATAGCGATACTTAGATTTTCTTTGCTATTCGATCTGGTTGTAGGATTTGATCGCTGGATTTGATCAAGAAGCAGCTGCTGTAGCCATGGCGCGTCTAGTTTCATTTAAGATGGAAGTTGAGGTAATTTACTCAGTGCTGCACCTGCACCTGCACCTGCACCTGCACCTGCACCATACTTCAACTTTTACTTTTATAGCTGAACTCATTTGAATAGACTTATCATCTGTCTCCCCTTCTCTACTTCTCTCATGCATATGTGGATACATGCATGAGTATAAGCAAATAATGCAGGGTGTAAATTTTAACTTGCACAGTGCACACCTACATAAGGACCCTTTTATAATGATGCAAGCATAACTTGTGATACAGGCCGAGTTTGATCCAATAAGATGGCTAGATAAAGCTCTTATACATATATGTTCACGGTTTGGAGATTACCAAAAAGACAGTCCATCTTCTTTCAGCTTATCTCCACGTCTCTCAATATTCCCTCAGTTTATGTTTCATCTACGGCGTTCCCAATTTGTTCAGGTAATCATCACAATCTGTGAAAAACTATATTATAATGTTCTGTGGTTCTATTGAAATCCTTGTGAATTCTGATTTCTAAAATTCTCAGGTTTTCAACAATAGCCCTGATGAGACAGCCTACTTCAGAGTCATACTAAACCGAGAGAATGTTGCCAATTCTGTTGTGATGATACAACCTTCATTGATTTCTTATTCCTTTCATTCAGGACCTGAGCCAGCTCTTCTTGATGTGGCTGCCATTGCATCAGATAGGATCCTGCTTTTGGATTCTTATTTTACTGTTGTTATTTTTCATGGTGCAACTATTGCACAGTGGCGCAAAGCTGGCTACCATACTCAACCAGAACATCAGGTAGTTTATCTTTTGTCATCAAAATACAAGGAACAATTAATGGTAGACTTTCTGGTGTAGGACTATAATTATTTATGAGTCCTGTTTTCAGAATTGAATATGGTTAAAATCATGATTATGCTGAATGTTCACATTGCTTTGCTTTATTCTTGTCTTACTTGATTTTCACATTATGTCAAACAGATGGAAAAATTTACTTGAATGACTGAAAAGTAAAGGAACAAAAGCCCAAGTACTATTTAAATTTATTTTATAATCGGAAATGCATCAGTATAATCATGGAAAGAAATATAGGGGTCATGACTTGTGTTGTTATCACAGCCAATGGAAGGAGAAATAGCTCGTTTGAGCTTTTGCTGTATGGCATGCTATGTATAGTCCATCAGGACTTGCGCTTAAAAGGATAGGTTTCTCTAGACTTATGTTTGCTGGTGGAGTGAAGTATTGTTGGCCCAGCCTCAAGCTGATACCATGCTTAGGCATGCTGATTTTGGAGAAAGAGTTTTTCCTATTACATATGCATTGACTTAGAGCTCTGTTCTATTGATTTTATTGTACAATCCTGTAACAGTCACCCCTTTGGTCTACAGAAATTTACTAGATATGATATATATCAACCCCTCTAGTGTATATTGTCTAATAGCTCATATTTTTTTTTTTTGAAGTATATTTGGAAATTAAGTTGGGATTCCTTATTGGATTTCTTTTTTGAATGCAAATGTTGTTTTAGGGACCAAAATTATTCTATAAAATGAAGTCTTACCTGGCGCATAATCTGTCAGCAGGTGTTTGGAGTGGTTTAATGTCCATAAAATTCTGTCTTGAATATCTTGTTCTTAGCCTTTAATGCGGAAACTTTTGCTCGCTTATACTTTTTTTTCATATTCCTGTGTTCTTTTGCAGGCTTTTGCCCAATTGCTGCAAGCTCCCCGTGATGATGCAGATGCAATAATCAAGGAAAGGTTTCCAGTTCCTCGTTTGGTCATTTGCGATCAACATGGGTCACAGGTGATTAATTTTTAAACTTTCCTTCGGCAGCAGTTGCACAATGAATTACTTTAAAGCTGTGGGTGTATTTGTTATTCTTGTTTGCATGATAAATTCGATTTAGGCTTTGGGATCAATTGATACTTGAACTATTCTTCAAAAGTCTATTTAGACCCTCACCTTTTCAAATCATCAATTTCAGCCTCACCTTTCAAAGTTTCTACAATTTGCTCCCTCTGGCAACAAAAGTTCACTTTAAATTATGAGATTTGGGCCATTGTATCTGGTAGAAACATACCTAGTCAGACCTTTCCTTAGTATTCGTTACTTGCATGCATCTTCTCAATATTTTACCTTCATGCTTCAATTAGCATATTTTCAATGAGAAGAGTTGGCTCGGAATAACACTCCTCATTTAATAAACGAAATGCACTTATAAGCATTGCAAGAAGGGGCAAATTGTGAGACTTTAAAAGGTGAAAGAGGGGGGATTAACAGGAGAGGTCCTGTTCCCATCACAGCCGTCCAATCAAAATCGGACGGCTGTTACAGGAGAGGATCCTGATCCTTATTACTTCATTAACAATGTTCTGAATTTGTCTGGTAGTTCTGGCTCTGATATTGATATTTTATATTGAAATTTGGTGCATCTATGTACTGAATCCAAATGGTAATATGCAGGCACGGTTTCTTCTAGCAAAATTAAACCCTTCAGCGACATACAACAGTGATTCCCCTGTTGCAGGCGGTGATATTATATTCACAGATGACGTAAGCTTTGAGGTCTTTTTGGATCATCTCCAAAGACTTACAGTTCAATGAGTTCACAAGTGATTATTATTATGAGCAATTTTGAGTAGATTAAAATGATCTGTACAGGAACTATTCTACTTATTGTAGGCTTTTTAACTCATGGGAAGGCAAATTAGGAAATTTGACATTAAAATTATGATAGTATACATAGAAATAAAACTTATTTTTGGATTTCATGGATAATGTGAGCATTCTAGTAATGTTTTAGATTCTCATCAAGCCTTGCTGCTCTTTTTGCAATATAAAAACATTAAGACGGGAATGAAACAATAGTAGTATCAATCAAAATAAAATCATTTCTTGAAAATGAATGGCCAAGATTTGTTCTAGTAGGATTACTACTTTTTACTTCAAATATATGGTGTTAAATGCCTAATAGATTTATATGATATTTAATGCCTAAAAGATTGTCCAAGGCATTAATTGCCTTCTCCTACCCCACCCCATTCCCTTTTTCCTCAAATATTATGCAATGTCTGATTTACAACCTCCTTTTGTCCATTGGTTTAAGGATGAGTGGTAGAGCTAAACATTAAGTAGGAGTCAACCAAATCCCAAAGAGTTCTCCAAAACTGGCTAAGAAACTTAGTGTCACGATCAAGGACATTGCTTTTAGGAATCCCGTGCAATATCACAATCACCTGGTGAAAAAATAACTTAACAATTTTATAAGCATAATAAGTTCTCTTATATGGAAGGAAGTGTTTTATTTTGGAGAATCTATCAAAAACAACAAAGATAGAGTCCATATCTCTTTTTGAGTTATAGGGAGCTAGGAAATTTGTGAATCCTTGGGTTGATGTTTGAGAAAAATCTTTTAAAGTATAGGGTTACTAGAATTTTGGATTTGGTTAGACCTCATTAAGAAGCTACTCTAACTGAAAAAGATAACTTTTGCATATACCATATTTTGACCACCCACATGATGAATGGTTACGTATGACTTTTTAACGAGTTAAAAAGGCTTATCAGAGAAGAATTATTAAAAAAGATAGCTTTAACCAAGATAAGCCCTCAAAATAACCCTCTTCTTAGGTTTAGTTGGAATGGTAAAATGCTAAAATTGAGTCTACCCTTTTTTTTTACACATATCTTAGAAGTTGATAATATAGTGTTAAGTTATACAGCTAGTTTTTGTAGTTGAGGTGGATGAGTCAAAGCTAAAGATAATGAAAGTTAAATTGGAAGAGATCTAATATGAAGATGAGAGATTCTTTTTATTAAAAATATGGCAATTGCTCCATTACAAAGAAAAAGTCATCTAATCTCTGATTATCTAATACTGAAGTTGGGGATGATGGCTTTATTATTAACATTTGCCAATTGAAGATTATTGCATATCTATATTTAACCGAGCAAACAATGAAGCGGTCTATTATTATGATCCGTGTATATGATGGCAGTAAGTGCATAATGATTAGGACCTTTGAAGATGAAATGGAAGAGAAAGTCATGAAGTTGAAGGCTAATTTTATATTTATTGATATCCAAATCACTCTCTTTATTATTGGGATGACCCTGGTGAAATAGTCTCTCTAACTACTACTGAACCATTCATACTAGTTACCTTAGCTGCTACAAAGGTTCCTATCACTGGCATTCAGGTGATGAACAAGACTGATGTTATAAAGAAGGATAAGAAGACGCCAACATATGAAAGAAATGATAGATTAAATAGTGTTCTTATGGGCCACACATAGAAGGATACTAGATGAATGAGTTTTAACAGAGATTATACATGTACTCCATTAAAGAAAGCTACTAGTGTAGTGACAATTTTTGTGAGGGCTAAGGAGTATATATTTATAAGAGGATCCTTGAGCTTATTCAATTTGAGGGATACAATATCCATAGATCTGAAATTTTTAATGTAGTAGACTTCTCTAAATACCGCCCAAGCTTAAAATTTAGTATGTTCAAGCGTTGATCGGGGAAGTTCCTAATGAGTCCTAAATAATTAACACACAATCATAGTTCATCTCATCTATTAATTACACACCATTTGGTTTGTCTCATGTCATAGCGGCTATTCTATTCTAACCAGTTTAGGTTTTAAGACTAATTAGAGTCCAGTGAACAACAGTTTGTCCTGCCAAACTAGCTGCTACCATTTGGGCACCATTTAGTTAAGGGAATTGGTTAGCTTCCTGCCTCCCTACTTATTTCTAGCTATCAACGCTTTTTTTTTAATTACATTTCTTTATCGACTCCTCCCCAATGACCCTCACTACAATATGAAATCTGCTCCCGTTTCACAGTCTCCTTATCTTAGGGAGAAAGAGATCTAACTTGTATGTTATAATGCCCCCCCAAAACAATAAAATCAAATGCGCCAGCTGTTATGCTTCTTTGCCTCGAAGGAGGCTCCATCATTTAGCATGTCCTGGGCATCCGTTTCCATCCCAAGCTTGGAAAGTGCAAGTGCTTGCATGTAGAAAGCAGTAGGCCACTCCGGCAAGCATACCTGAGCCTGCATCGCATCTCTCAGAGCAAGTTCTGCTTGCCCTGTCATCAAATATGAGAAGGCTCTCCTTACAAAAACGGTGCCCGATGGAACTGCCATCATCAATCCTAGCTGTACCCACAAACATTACTCCATTATAAATCTCATTATTCAAATCTCAATGAATAAGATTGCTGTTACTTCATGCTCAGCAGATATACACACTATGCAGACATCATAACTACAAATTTCCGTAGATAATTCAATTGATAGGACGTCACATACCTTTATATAATATTCCACAGCATTTTTAAAATCCTTGTCTCGGAAAGCAATATCACCAAATTTTTTGGTATTAAGCATATCTTGTACTTGTTGAGTCCATTCTTGAAAAGACAGCTTCAGAGAAAAGTATTGTCAGCAGATTAGAGAACAAGATTTTGCCATCTGGTCAGTTGGTTAATGCTCCATTCTTTTCTTTGTTCTTGCCAAAAGGAAAAGGAACAAAAAAAAAAAAATAAATAATAATGAAATTGCTCGTTTAACACACCTCATTCTCTGCACCTTCTTCATCTTTGTAGCCTGTTTTAAGCAAGATATCATGCACTGCAGTAAGATCCATCCTAGCACAAGCCTTTCCAAGAGGGGAAAGCAGGGTTGGCAGCACAACAGGAGTTTTGGATAGACCCATTAGCACATATGATGCAACCTAGGGATACCAATTTAATATAAACCTTGTGACAAATAGCTCGATGCATCTCATACTGCCGGCAAAACAACTGAGCTTTCAGCAAGTGAAAAGCATTTACAAACCTCTTTCTGCTTCTGAAGTGGTGCTACTGCTGAGAGAAGAAACTTGATATCAGGTCGATCTTTCGCCTCATATTGTAGGCACTTTGAGGCAAGTTCCACCAATTCTGTTGCCTCTTCATTTGCATATTGTCCTTCCAAGGATGAATCCATTAATAACAATAAATTCTTCCCCCTAATGAGGTCCAATGCCTAGTGAAGAAAAATGATGAGAAGTGATTATTAAAACCCAACCATTATAATTAAATTATAATCCTAACACAAATTACCAACTAGTACTGCCACGTTTATAAGTTATATGTGGCATATGAGTGTATAATGTCGAGATATTACAATACAATTGCTTTGAAATAGAAAAAGAATACGTGCAGCACAGGATATGATTCAATCTGTAACAATGACATTACAATTCACTTCAAGCAAGCAGAATAATAACAATAACAATAACAATAACAATAATAACAATAATAATAATTATAATAACATACATGGCTTGGAGGGATATGTTTCCCACTCAAAAGATCCAGAAGAACAGTTCCATAACTGTAGATTACACTCTCAGGGATGACTCTACCTGGCATCAATAAGCATCCAACTAAAACTTAGATGAAAATATCCCAAACTGGAGTCCTTTAATATCAATACAAATACGATAGTGGGCATAAACGTCCTATCAACATAAGTACAGCATTATCTCCTTAGATGTTCAAGGTTATGAGTTTGTTGCTACACTTTCACAACCCATACCACATTTTCAATAAAATGTTGCAGAGCCAAAGTCAGACGTGCAATTGCTACAAATAAAAACTTCGGTGGGTAATTTAATTTCCAAGAAAATAATTCTTGCTGCTGGACCAGCCACAAAGTGTTAAAAAAAAAATTAATAATTAAGCCGCATTGAACATCATGTAAGCCGATAAAGAATTTAGGCCAATCTGCATGATTCAGTGTCGATACTGTTTCTTATGATTTGGGAGATCGATCATAGCCTCGTTTCTTTTTTTTTTCATCAAAAATCTTTCTTCATAACAAATAAAAAATACATGTTTTCTCAAGAGACAATGGCGTAAATATATAAAATTAATTCATTGTACTTAGAAGCATAGTTATTCGGTTTCAATTGGAGAATTAATGGATGGATAAGAGGATAATAGGAAAATAGAGACCTGTTCGCAAAAATTCTGGCGGAGTATAAGCCAAGTTAGTGCTGTAGCTTTTCCCATCCCGGCTGTTCTTCATAAGACCAAAACTGGATAATCGAGGATCACCATCCTATCATTAAAATGGATTAAAGTGCAAGAAGAAAACAAACAAGTTCTCCGCCAACTCTTTACAAAAGTGTGAACCTTGTGATAAAACGTTAAAAAAAAAAAATACATTGGCAGAGAAAAACAGACATATACTTTGATACAACATATTCACCCATAATTAAGGATCGGGCAATCAAATTTATGGGCTTTGCAAGTTACTGTGAAGATTGTCTTATAGCATTTTCAAAATGAAACCTCTTACAACCATGAATAAATTGCATTGGATAAACAATATCATCCATGTGTCATGCAATGGCCAGTAGGGGCATTATAGCGCTTTCTTAGGTGCTTAATAATCTTGCAGTGATTCAAGTATTCATGCTGCAATATTTCTCCAAGCAATTGAAGCGAATACAAATCAACCTCGACTTCCATAAAAAAAAAAAAACGACTAACTTTTAATCAGCAAATTATAGTTTGAGTGAAGAAATGTAGTTCAATTTGAAGGTTAAAATTAGAACAAAAGCATCAAGAATAATAAGGTTGCAGTAGTTTAAAGTAAATGAATACGATAAAGAGAGAGACAGAAAGTACATGAGTGGAAAGTGAGTGGCATACCTCGTCAAAAAGAACTCTGTAGGCATTCAAATCATGATAAATGTTGCGGTTTTGGGCATTGCAGTGATCAAGTAC
The DNA here is from genome assembly GCA_948330485.1 of Euphorbia neoarborescens. NCBI lineage: Eukaryota > Viridiplantae > Streptophyta > Magnoliopsida > Malpighiales > Euphorbiaceae > Euphorbia > Euphorbia neoarborescens. The sequence continues at coordinate 13,360 of CAOJCR016257791.1, forward strand.
CTGGGCAATATAGTGAGCTACTCTGACACGCATCTCCCAGGGAAGTGGCTGCTTTTCCCCTAAGAAAAACAGGAAAAGGAAGAAATTAAACAATTTTATTTATTTCTTTTTTTTTTTTTGGATAAGCAAAGAGGAGGCAAAGGAAGGGGAACCTACAGTGAAAGAGGTGCTTGGAAAGGGTGTCATTAGGCATGTATTCAGCGACCAATAAGCGCTCATCGCCCTCAGCACAACACCCAATCAGGTTGACCAGTCTCTTATGGCGAACTCTGCCAACTCCAGAAGCCTCGGACTGCAGAGAAGAAAAAGAAATGCGTGAAGGAATTGCGAAAAATGAAGTAGGAAAAGAGGAAAAAGAAGAATAATAAGAAAATATAGTTATAATTACGACAAACTGGTGAGGGTCAGGCCATGAAAGCCTGGAGAAGCGTTTGACGGCGACGAAACGATTGTTAGTGAGTTTTCCCCTGTAAACGATATTGGGAGCCTTGTCACCGCTCTCAGAAACAATAAAATCGGGGGAGAAACTGTTAGTGGCAGCGCGAAGTTCAGCTAAGGTGAACTCAGCGAAAGGAGGGACTTTATTATCTAGGGATGGATCAACAGAAGGTAGATCTGAGTTAGGATGTTGAGGAGGAGGAAAAGGAAGTTGGTCAAGGGAAGCCAAATGAGCAGTTTTGGACTGAAAGCAGCCCATTCCTAGTTCCCTTTGAACTTTATGACACTGTAGCTTCAATTATCAATTGTTGATATTAAGTAGAGTAAAAGGAAGGAGAGTGACAGTTGAATTGAAGAAAGGCGGGTCAGCGATGGCTCACAGAAGCAGAAGCAGAAGATGAAGAAGAAGGAAAGAAAGCAAGAATGGAAAACAGTTCATGTTTGAATTTGTGCGCAGCGCAGTTTGCAGGAAGTTGATGAGGAAGAAGAGGGAGGGTCACATGAGAACCTGAGCATGAGCACGTGGAGAGAGAGTGTGTTCAATAAAATAAATAAATAATGGTCTTGCTAATTTTTTTTAATCAATAATATGCCATGGATATTGCTATTATTCTTAATAAAAAAACTGAATTATTTAAAAAAATTTTATATGAAAATTAATATATTTATATAAAAAATAGGAAAAACTAAATTCACACAATTTGACACATTGTATGTTTCAGTCTTTGGATCTACAGAATCATCCAATGATCTAAGAGTTGAAATCCATCTTATATTTCAACCATTGTATCTATAAAATTATCTAATGATTTAAAGGCTGAAACATACAATGTGTCAATTATGTTAATTTTTATTGTGTCAATTTAGCCTATCCTTCAAAAAATCCGATTATTCAACTGGATCAGAAAGAAATTAATAAAGATGATATATCGATTTTTAGTGAGATATTAAAAATTTTGAATTAAATTTTTTTAAAAAAATTTATTTTAATTAAAAATAGTTTTTAGAGTATTTAATATTTTTCAAGTTTTTTTATTCAAGGACAAAAAAGCTTTTGGAGAGACAATAAATAAAAAAAAGGAGCGATGGAGGGAGCAGTAAATAACTAATAAGTAGTTTTTAGTATGCCAGTGAAATTGAAACTTGAAGTTAGGGATGAGGTTGGGGACGGTATGCCCCCATTCTTTGTGCAAATATGATAAAGGGAATTTTTGAATTTACAGAAAATATGATGAAAATGGGAAGAAACTTTTTTTAATGAGTGGAACAAAGAGTGGAGTAGTTTAGAGATTTTTGCTCGATAGTGATTTTTGTCCTGCCCTATTTCAATACCCACAGAAATATATATTTTTAAAATATTAATATATATGATAGTAATTTATATTATTAAAATTACTATATGTTTTTTAGAAAAATAAAAAAGAAAAGTAGGAACTCGCTATCTCAGTCTCAAAAAATTAAACTCGTTATTTTATTTCTTACAAAATTGATTTTAAAATATATTCAACTGAAGAATGAAGATCCCCGTAAACAAGGAAAATCCGATAAAAATGAGGATGAAGTATAATTTTTTTTTCTACTAATTTCATAGGGATAAGGATGAAAATCTTTTACTAATAGTGGAGAAAGAAATATTTCGATTGAAAAAACTTTGCCAATGCCTTCTTTTATTTAATTCTGGTATCAGATAATACTCTAAAAATGCTATTTTATTTATTAAAACAACAAGTATTACAATATCTGTCATGATATCTTTCATAACATATAAGAAGATATTATTAATCTATTATATATTATATTCTTCTTAGTCTCTCTAATCTCGTTCTCTATCCATTCTGGAGTTATAATACTATTATGACAAGTAGGGTCTT
>CAOJCR016258068.1:0-12317 GCA_948330485.1 Euphorbia neoarborescens
TTAAACAATCTTTCATGTGCGTAATTCCCTCATAATCATTGTCACCTTCAACTTCTTATGTATCTTATTTCAGCTTCTTAAAATCATTTTGCTGCTGTTTTGTATTTTCGTTTGAGGTTTTTTTCTATAAGCTTGCATGCAGTGGTCTTCGGTTTATTCAACTTTTTATTCTTTTTTCATATTTTCTATTTTAGATTTGTTGATTGTTTATTTGGTTTGCACTTTTAGTTCTTTCAAAATGGTCTGTATACTGTGTAAAGCCATCTGTGATTCATGTTTATTGCATTTTGAAATCAACTGTATATCTTTTTGATCGATTTCTATTTTGGGTTCGACCAAATGCTCTGGTTGTTTCGATTTCCCGTATAATTCTTGAAGTTGTTTAGAGTCATATCCCTCTTTGTTGTCATTCTAATTTGCTGCTAGTTTTTGTAGGTTTTTGGTATTTGATTTTCATTGCTGATTTCTATTGGTATGCCCAGTTCGTAGGCATTGATTGTTTTGTATATTGTACGGTTGTAATATTATTTATACTCTATACATTAAGTGTTGTGAAATAAATGCATAAATCCAATTATTCTATATCTTGTGCTATAGTAATGAATAGAGAATCCAATGATTGAAATCATAAATGAATAGGTCTCAGGTTTGTTCTAGGTCATGGGAATGAATATAACTACAAACATGTGCATCAGTTGATTGTGGGGCAATCAAGGATGTAGGTAGATATGGGCCCCACATGGTACTGGATAGATCTGCACAGAAAACACTACATGGTGAAGTCGTCATTACTGTATTTCTTGGGTAGGACTTGTTTTATCCTTAAACCTGAGAGCATTGCATCACTGCATGGAATCTCATGCACTTTGACATACACCTAATATATCTGTAATAGGGTGCAAATACAGGTATGATCGGGTGAGCCACTGAAAATGTATATAAGGTGAATGTGTCAATGGAATTACCACTCAACACCTACTAAGATGATATCACCGGCCACTTGATGGAGTAGGATTGTGAGTGCGCGGCTGCGGCCAAATGAGTTGGGCTCTCATTTGATTAACAATCTATTCTAGATCAAGGAATATATAGTAATGTGGGATGACGGAACCATGCCCCTTACTATATATGTATCTTCGGATATCAGCTGGTAAGGGATAATACAAGTACAGCTACTGGGACAGTTTAATTAGGGGCTTCTATGGTTTGCTAGAACCCACTAGTAGTCTGTGGGTTTTATACCTATTGCCAACATAAAGACAGTCCCACAAGGATCTTGCACTTCGAACTACTGGCTACAAATAAGTTGTTTTTTAAGGTTAGATCAAGTTAATTAAATAAATATGGATTGAAAAAATCATATTTGATTTAATTAATAAATTAAATCAAAAATATTTAATTAGTGGATTCACATGTGGTAATTAATTAATTGTGAATTAATTGAATTACAGATGGTGAATAATTTAATTAAATATATTGTATAGAATTTTAATTGAATTAATTTATTATGAATGAAATTTAATCAGTGTATATGTGCAATTAAAATTAATTAGATTTTGATTAAAGTCTAATTATAAGAATTAACATATTTAATTAAATTAATTCATAGTTAAATTAATTGATTAATTTACTGTTTGGTGAAATTGAATAGATTAAAATATAATGTATTAATTTAATTTAACCGTTTACAAAATCTAATTTTGAGTCCGTAAAATTTAATTGGACCGATCAAAATAATTAGATCTAGGAACTAATGAGGCCTGCATTTTTAACCCTTAGCCCATTAGGGTTTCTATAGTCCATATATATAAGCCAAAAGATGAAAAACCCTAAGAAGAGGCAATTGAGATTTTCGAAAAACCTAAGGGAGGAAGAGAGGTTTCTTCCGTTGATCTTTTGGTAAGATATCGTGGTACAATCGATCAAGCCTTGACTCCGCTAGCATAGATCCACAGCCAATAGTAGTTCGTACATTACTCTGTAGTTGGATCACCAAGATTCAGGGGCTTCTCAGAAAGAGATTAAACGATAAACTTCGGATCTTTCTTTTAATTCTTCCGCAAATCCTAATTAGTTCCAATAGGATAGATAGATAATTAAATCCCTTAGATTTTCCAAACAGGTTCCTGTAGGGATTAAATCCAAAAATTTTAAAAACCTTCCGCCACGCCTGTTGAGTTTACGGGCCTGCATTCGATTCCCTACAATTTCATTTTAAACCTTCTGTTTACTTACAAAAATTAATTATGGTTTCAGAAATTCTTTCATAGCTCTATATTTGATTTTCTGAGAATTTAAAAGTTAATTTGATTTCTATCTTTTTCTATTTGATACCTGTTTTCTCATTCTGTGTTAATATTTGTAGCTCCTGTTGTCGTAGTTTCCATTCATCAAAAGTTATTTCTAAATAATCTTCATTTTCTGTTTTCTATTTGCTCAATTTTCTGTCCATTGATTTGCACCTTCTGTTCTTTTAGAATGTCTCCTAAAGCTGCTTCTATGGTTGGTTCTCGGCTTCCAGTTGCTCAACTTTCTATTCATTTTCTGCTTTTGTGTGAAATTGTATTGTATTTAAGTTTTGTACTCGGTGTATTGTCAAAACCTTTTCAGTTAAATTTTACTATCTGTTGCTTCATTTCCACCTGTGCATCATCAAAGATGTTTCTATTTTTAATCCATATTTTCAGTCACCCTGTTATTTGTATGTCTCCATTATCCTGAAAAAATTGTTTTAAGCTCACTCAATGTAGGACTCACAGCTTTAGTCTTTGTTAGATTTTTGATCTGTCAATCCATATTTCTGCCAAATTATTTCACTTTGTTTCAACCCATAAACAAATATAAATGTTTGGACTAATAAATCCAATCTGGCTTAATTAGTTTACTGTGTGTTGTTCATGTTCTGTTTTGGTTAGAATAAACTTTCTATTTTAAAATTTCAAGCTTACTGCATTCTGTTTTCTAGCTTGTTCAGTTTCTTGAATGGTTTGTTTTCATATTCACATGTGTAACATCTCGATGCAAGAGTTACAAGTATATCAATTATATGATGAAAAATAAGTTCGTTTTGAGAGATAAAGGATATATAGTGTTGTTCCAGAAACGCGCTTAAATGCGATGTTGTGTTGGAAAGTAAAATTGATATAGGCAACGTATTGTGGGTTGAGATGATGATTGAAGGATTTGGAGTGTAAATTTATTGGTTTTATGGGTGTTGGAAGTTGGGGACATGTTTAGATTTGGGGGTGAGAATCGTGAAGTTTTAAAGTGTTCCGGAGATATTGGAAGTGTAACACAAGTTTGGATGGGTAACATGAGTTCGTGTGGCATGGAATAACTTGAGTAGTGTTTTAGTGAGGAACATGAGTTGGCAAGGGTTACACGAAGTCGTGTAGCACTGATGAAGTCGTGTAGTTGAAGAAGGTATGGACAGCAACTCAACACGAGTTCGTGTTGTAACAACACGAGATTGTGTTGTTGAAATAGAAAAGGGATACAAGTTTGGGTTCACAATACAAAGTCTTATTGACTGAGTAAAGTCATGTAGTAAGCTTTAAGTGAGGCACACAAGTTGAGCTGAACAACACGAGTTCGTGTCCAACTCATGTTGCTACTTGTGTTCAGCAAAAAGATCGGTAAAATTGGGGAGAACAATGGAATTTCTTTATTTCTTCGAGGGTATTTGTGAGACTATCATTTTGGGATATTTTTCTGGTCATTTTATGTTGGATTTAAGGGGAAAATTCTTGAATTTTCCATCACTTTTCTTCTTCTTCCCGTTTCTTCTTTTCTCTTCCCTATTTTTCTTCCTCTTATGCACCAGTCTCGATTTTCTATCTCAAACTCGAGTTCTAACCTTTGGATCATCCCTAAATTTGGATTGGAGGTCCCTAAAATCTAGTTCTTGAGAGTGGATGGTGGAGATCGGGTTTTGAGACCTAGAAGTTTGGGAATTTTGATCGAACAGTATGTGGATTATTATGGCTCCTTGGTTGGTTTTTGATTCTTCATTGAATTGTAAGTGAATTTATCAACTACCCTTCTTTGATTACGTATTATTGGTATTTATAATTTGAGTTTTTGAAATTTTTTTCATATGTATCCAAGTTTTTAAGACTTGGTAGTTGTGAGCGAGCGACCTTTCGAAAATAAAAACTAAGTTTCTTAAAAATAGAACAAGTGAACCGAAGAGTTCGAATCGAAAATAGAAAAGTTGGTTTGAAAGGTGGGTGCTTATGTCGCGAGAATCTTAGTTCTCTCGTAAGCAAAACCGTTCGATTAGGAGAACTCACAAGTTCCTCGAGACTTAGATGAAAACGAAGTTTTGATTTTGGGTGTTCACGCCGCGAGAATCTTAGTTCTCTCATGAACAAAATTGCTGGATTAAAGGAACTCGCAAGCTCCTCGAGGCTTAAGTGAAAGGCAAACAAATAGAAAGTGAAAGAAAGAATTCCTAAGCGAGTAGAGAGTTCCTTTCCTAGTACCCCCGCCTAAAGATGCGGACCCGAATTTAGGGACTTGAGACTTTCGGAGGAAGGATCCCTAAACGACTTGTGCGTGTGAACGCGTGCTTAGGATTTTCAGTGAAAATCGAAATCGAAATCAAAAGAAAATGATTTTCAAGAAAAGGAGTTTTCAAAAAGAAATTCGGACTCAAATTTCTTAGAAAACGGTTTTGGAGTGCCACCCGGTTCTAAGCTCACACCGGAAATGAGTTCAAGGTGTTGCTCAGACCCTAGATTCGAATCTAAAACCATGATCCAGAGATCGGGTTCAGACAAGACACTTACTTATCCTTTTTCGAAAAGCTTTAGAGAAATTGACAATCTTTAACGAAAATAAAGTATGATTATTTGCGAGATAAAACCTAAATTGATTTTAAGATTTGAATTTAGCGTGAGCGCGCATGCAAAAGCGGTAAATAAAGTACGGAAAAATAAAATAATTATACAAACAGGTTCAAGCACCTACAAATACAGAATTTCTAGGAAAGCTATAATCCTAACATACATCTAAGCTGCAAAGAAGATGTTAGTACAGATAAAATATATATACACATTGGACTCAAATGGACAGACTCGCAGTTATAAGAATCGGGAAGAAACGGTAGCTCGGGATCATGCATTTAGGGGGCCGACTGATTCGACCTGACTGGTCGATTCAGACCGGTTTGGACCGATCGGTGGACTCGGATCAGACCCAAAAACAGATTTTTCCATACTACGCTATGCTCTGCTGATGTTGTTTTGAAAACCATTGGCTCGGTTTTAATTCAGTTAAGCATGCAATTTTAGCGGGTCAAGTATCCAGAAACTCGGGGGTTCCCTTCATTGAACTGTTTTAGTGACCCTAATATCGGCTTTCCGGCACGATTTTCTAGATGCATACACGATTATACAGAAATTTAAATCTAGGCTAAATAAATGCGCACACAATAAATATAAAACCAAAATGAATAATGTACAAACAGGATTTAAAAGGTCTCAGATTTTGCCTTTGAAAGCTGTGGATTTTTCTCGAATTGTTGAGAAGCTCAATGATATAAAAAAGACTTTTAGCCTTTAAAAGGAAAATTTGGATTTTGAAAATGTATTTAGGTTTGATGGAGCTGCGTCCTTTAACCTAAATATCCTACTATGAGACGAATCGCCTATGGAGGCGCTTGTCTGTAGTGGTGCTGATTGACAAATTGAAATCCGTTTAAAAGATTTAAAATCGACTTCCAGAAAACTTTGGAACACAAGATCATAGGTCTAATGGCGACCCAAAATGTCAAGCATAAAAGGAAATAAAATTATTTTCTATTTTCTCAAAGTTACTGAAACAGACTAAACAGTGTAAACAAGCAAACTTTGGCTAGATCGGATTTATTTTGGATCTGACGTCAGATAAAAACAAATCAACATGAATGCTAAAAAAGGATTGAGGAATATTTATTTTATTTATTTATTTTTACTTAACGAAAAAGAATTTATTAACACACATTATGAACAGTGAAAATAGCTAGATTCTTCAACAGGATCATTTATCCTAGACTAAACATCAACACATTAAACTACATCAAGACACAATATGTGTACATCTTCTTTCAAAACACGATCACAGGAGATATTAGAATCACAGAAAAGACAAAAATTAAGGAGAAAAATTTTGAAAGAAATGCAAACTATTTATAACCATTGATAAAAACACCACTCAAGCATGAAATCATTTTGATGATACTGAAGAGCATTTGAACAAAGAGAACATGAAGTTCAAATAAAAATAACTTATCAACATTGATATGGAAAACGAGAACATCAACATTAATAAATGATTTTGAAGACTATATTGAAATCAAATAATATGAAATATACGTAAGGGAGACATGGAAGTTAGAACCCACATATCAACATATTTTAAGAAACTAAGAGCAACTGAAAATTTTAACAAAAAACATTTCACAGAAATTTAGAGGGAGGAGATAAACAGAACACAACTCGATCATCCCCAAATTGCTTACCGATCTAACAACTCAAACTCAAAACCATAAAAAGCATACAGAGACAGAACACGATAAGAGAAGCCTACATCAGAATGTGTTTAAGCGAATAACGGCCAAGCAAAATCAGTTAGAGTGAATAACGAACAATCAAACAGAAGTTGAGAACTCAAAATATACAATAGTTTTAGAGAAAATCAGAGATGAAATGAAACAGAAAACTCTCGTTAGAAATTATTTACGGGTGAGCACATCCAGAATATATAAAAAAACTCAAATCTAAGATAAGGAAAATTGAGCAGATGACCCGCAACAGAGAAACCACCACAGTAAGATATTCTAACTGACAATCATCATCACATACCAAACAATTGAAAATTTCCAACCAAACATGCAAATAACAAATCATCAAAGCGCTCGAAAGATAGAGTTTATGATTTTACCCAGACTTTGATGCTTTTTGGTAGCCAATCCAGCTTCTAAATGTGTCTCCGATTATGAGCTCAACTCTAGCTTCGGCTCGAATTTGCTCTCTCCCGAAAGCTCAATTCTCTCTCCCTTTTGTTTCTCTCAATCTCGCAGCTCTAATTTTTCTCTTTTTGAATTTCTTTCAAAAATAATTCCAGCCTCTCTTCATTGATTTTTTGAATTTGAAAGCCTCCCCCCAAGCCCGTCACTAAGCCTCACCTCGTTTAACCTTCTCAGACGTAACGATCCCCCCTTTTTCCTCTGATTCACCATCTCTCCTTCAAGCTTTCTAGCTCCCTTTACTAGTGTTTTCAATCAGGCCTTTTTTCGGCTTCCTCTTGTCTCTATCGCGGACTCACTTTCCATGATTTCTTCTCGTCTTTTACAGACACACAACCTCCTTTTTCCAATGCCTTGTGCCTTTTTTTGGACTACATTTCAACCCTTCAGCCAAATTACCCATCTCTGTGCTCTTGGATATCTATTCTTGTCTTTTTTTGTACTGCTGTCAAACACCCATTTAATGAAAACCCAATCCAATATGCCCTTATATTATTTCTCTTTTTTTTTTCCTCAGCTTATATGCCCAACGATCCATTTCTTTTTCATTTTTTAATTATTTAAGAAAATTAGTGGTCCCACCATTTTCATTAGTATATATTATATCATATTTTTTTTATTTTTAACAAATTCCTTTTATATCTTTATCTTTATACTTATCTATTATTATTTTTATTTTAACTAAAAAAACCACTTTAACAAAATAAACATGCACAAAGAAAACAAATAAAATAGTCAAACAAAACAGATAAATAATACAAATAAAAATAAAACATGCAACACAGACAAATAAAACAAAAATATTTTCTAGTCTGGCCTGAAGACAACGTATAGTTTTGACATGAAAGAAGCAAAATTAATCCGGTATGAACCGATAAAAAAAATACTTTTGAGTTTCGAAAATTGAATTAAAAGTAAAATTGCATTTATTGAGCTGCTTAGTCGAAAAATCACAGTTTAGACTGACAAATGTCGAATCATCATAGACCCGAGATAAATCTCGTGCTCACAGTTGCCCCTCATGTGACTGAATTCATTGATTGAATACGAGAACATGATAGTGAGCATGGGGAATACTTACCTGAAAGTCAAATCGTTGAGGCTTGGTCTACTGGCAAATTGATTGCTGGTGCCACGAACTCGAAGTCTACTGGAGACTTTAAGGTTTGCGATAACATAAGTTATCAAAAGTTCTAGCAACCTACTAAAACATCTCTTAAGATCCTGCCCCTGGACCTACCTTTCAAGCAAGTACAAGCGGGACCAGTTTTCATTTCTTGATCGATGAATTTTGAAACAAAAATTTTTGCCCCTTTGACCAAGAAATTAAAACTCGTCACGTGATGCATGGTTGTATGAACATGATGCATGATTGCATAAATGTGATGCATGCTTAGAACATGATGTAGAATTCCTGATCGAGATAGCACCAGAGTCAGGAAATGTATTCAGGCCTTCAGCCTACATAAAGGATGGACTTAGGTCAGCGACCTAAAAAGTACGAACCCGTACTTTCAGCTTAGATAGAGAGATCCAATCATTTAGAGAGAGGACAAGGTTTTTGGAAGACACAATCTTTCAAGGAGAGGATTAGACTTTGAAAGAGATTCAATCATTCAAAGAGAGGATTGATCTTTGGAATACACGATCTTTCAGGGAGAGGACTGAGTTTTGAAAGAGATTCAATCATTCAGAGAGAGGATTGATCTTTGGAATACACAATCATTCAGGGAGAGATTGAGTTTTTAAATGGAGAAATTCAATCATTCAGAGAGAGGATTGAATTTTGGAAAGACATGAGCACCCTAAGGAAGACCCGAATGAGGTGGCTAGTTTTTGTTCCTTGATCGATATGTTTTGAAACAAAAGTTTTGCCCCTTCAATCACGAAATGAAAATTTGTTATCGCGATGCATATGGATGCATATTTGATGTGTTCTTTGTGCATGTATGCATGTTGACTCATATGCATACAAAATATTCAAGGATACTATTAAGCTTGGAGGAGGTGGTGCTCGGTTCTTCTGTTACTTCAGTTGAAGAATGCTAGCACCTGTTGGGGAGATAAAAAACCACTCTTCGGGGATTCACAGTTCTACTGAGGGTAGTATATGATGTTTCACTATAGATAATGCCTTTTAATTTTGTCGAAGGGTAATTATCTTAGGGCCCAGCTAGATTGGATGGTCTTTTGATGACTCCGTCGAGGGAATGCACAAATTTAAGATGCTTTGGTGTGTCACAGCTTAGGTGTAGTGATATCTCTTAGGTAAGATGTAAGTACGCATAACATTATAATGTAATGAACATGAGCATAATAGGAAATATAAAAGTGACTTCGAACTTGACTATCACTCTCTCTCATTTTAGTGAGCCTTTCTGGTCTCATACCCCTGTAAGTAGGCTGAATAGCTAGCCACTTTGTGGTCTGGTGTATTTGCAATTTGAGTGTTATGTGCCACCAGTTGGTTAGGTTAGTCTCTTTGAATGAAGAGTGGCAAGAGTCACGTTCACTTTGGTCGAGAATATGATTGTATTGGCTTAGTAGTTGTATGGATGACACAACCATTGGGTCGGTTAGGGAAAAGAAGTGGTGCCAGAGGTCATGTAGATGACATATCCCTGGGCTAGAAATAAGATCGAATAGCCTTTAAGGGTCACATAGATGACATGCCCCTCGCATTGAAATGATGTAAACAATTTCTAAGGGCTATGTGGACGACGCGACTCTGGTTAAGTCAGGACAAATAATTTTGGGATTCATGCAAACGACATGCCCCAGGTTTATGATAAGAGGAAGATTTTTAGAAGACATGTAGATGACATACCCCTTGGGATGTGCGAGCATAAGACTTGATTCGAGACTAATGTATTTCAAAACCTTTAATGCAAGCTTAAATGCATAATTGTTAAATGGATGGCTCTTATTCATTCATCACGACATTCATGTAATATTTTAAGTACACAATGTTACACCGATGAGTTTAATCTAAACTTGAACAAGGAAAATGGGACATATCACTTGACTCATCTCCTGTTGTTAGGCGCCCTTTTACGGTTTTCCATCTAACACCGCTCACCTCAATTTGTGTATGTTCTTTTTCTTTTTATGGAAAAGAGATTCCTCTGACTTTAGTGGCTCTTTCTTTGGAATCTGGATTTGGAGAACCATGGGTGGCTTTTTGGTGGATCTGTTTGCAAGTATAGAAACTCCCCTGAGGTTCTTTGTTGAAGTCATTTTGTGACCATAACAGCTTGATGAGATGGGGAACATCGAAGAGGTTCTATATCTAGTCTTATGGCAATATAAACTTCATCACTAAGATCAATTTCTTTGAGGTAGTGAATTAGCTGTGCATGCTCAACCATTCTGGATTCGCACTGCCCCTGCTAACAATCATTCTTTAGTGGGAATGTGGTTCAAAATTTTCCTGGTTTAGGGCATTTGAAGAGTGTATGGGTTTGAGGGACTAAATTTTAGGCTTGGTGATTTGGATCTTTTGATATGACCTGAAGGCTTTCGGATATGTATGGTTTGAGATGCATGGGTAAGCCGCATTTCAAAACTTTGATCGTGAACTAACCTGATGTCTTCGCACAAGGCTCATAAGTGTTTCGAGTGTTTGATTTAAAGAAGACCTTGGTTCTCTCATAGTTTATGACATTTGGAAAGGTTGGCCTAGTATGGCTTCTCTGAGTGTAAGGTGCTGCGATCTTATATTCTCTCCCAAAATAGGTGTGACCGAGAAGAGCAATACGAGACTATAGGTGGCCTCCCAATACGCATTCAAGGGACCGAAGTGGAACCCAAGTAACGCTTCATGAGAGAGCAGGGGTAGGTATGGAGGTCCTATTGGGGGAAAATGCCTACTAATGTAAATGCAATACAAAAGTAAAGGCACAAATAATCATATTTCGTTTTGAGAAAGATTGTCCATTTCGCAAAAAGCTTTTCAAAAACGTCTTTCGATGTCTTTGTCAAAATTGCTTTTCAAAATAATTATTTAAAAGTTTGGGAACACTTAGAAAAAGTTTGAAAAGAAATTCCCCAGCGGAGTCGCCATTGTGAGCGTAGCCACCTTTTCGAAAATAAATATTTGTAGTTTGGAATTGGAATTATTCCTAAGCGAGTGAAATAATCCATTCCAAAACACCTATTGCCTTAGAAGCGATTTTAAGGTTTTTAGAGAAAAGATATCTCAAACGAAATACGCATATGAATGCAGGCTTAGGAATTTGTATTTAAAATATAACGTAATGCTTGATTTTGAAAAAAAGGGTTTTGGAATACCCGAAAGCAATTCCTTAAGCAAATTAAGGTTTACTTGTTTTGGAACGCTTTTCTCCTCAGAAGCGAGATAAAATTCCATAGAAGAGACCTTAATTAAATAAGCGCGTGAACGCGGGCTTTAGGATTATTAATTTCAAAATCCAAATTTGAAATAGAGTGAAAATATTTTGAAAGAAATTCGAACTCGAATCTCTAGAAAACGATGTTTAGAGTCGCCACCCGATTCTAAGCTAACACCGGGAATAAGTTCACGGTGTAGCTAGGACCCAAGGTTCAAACCCAAAACCGTGATCCAGAGATCGGGTTCGGACAAGACACTTACTTATCCTTCTTCGAAAAGCATTTTAGAAATCGACAATTTTTATGGAAAACAAAATATGATTATTTGCGGAAAATCTATGATTGATTTTAGTTGAATATTGAGTTTAAGTGAACGGTCACACATAAGCAGAATATAAATTGCGGGAAAGTAAAGCAATTAAAACAAAGTATATATTTACAATCATATCGAATAAACAAATAACCCTATGGGATACATTTTTCGGGGAGGGGGTGTACATCCATCTAAACATGCATAAATAAATGAATAAACATTTTGGACTCAAGCAAGACACGTGAAATAACATGCTATAGAATGGGAAGAAACGATAGCTCAGGATCATGAATAATAGGGGGTAGTCGAATAAACTCGGTAGATTTAATCCGACTAGACCTGGAAAACCATTTTTGAAACGTGTGTGATGGGACTGAAATTCATTTTCTCTATAAATGATTTGGCTCAGTTTTTTTATTATTTTTCACATGCATGAAAATGGGTCGAACATCCAGAAACTCGAGGGTTTCCTTCATTGCATTGTGTTAACGATCCTAATACCGACTTCCCAACACAGCTTTCTAGATGCATACATAATTGCAGAAATTTAAATAGCAGAAATTTAAATCTAGGTATTTGAACAATCACACAACAAATAAGTAATAAAAATAAATGCAAAAAGTAAAAAAAAGCTTGTGTCGAGAT